>JAQIXC010001720.1:0-13390 GCA_034697605.1 Metabelba pulverosa
TCTCTCTCTCTCTCTCTCTCTCTCTCTCTCAAGTAAAAAATCATTTTTATCATATTCAATTCTCACTACAGAAGTGAGATTTATTCGCGGCTTTAATTTGAAATTTTGATTTGACTGAACTAGAGCTGCAAATCAAATAAATTGAATTAACAATGTCAAGTTTATAATCCATTTCAAATCATTGGTTTAGTGGAAAATGAGGAAAATAGAAAATTTTAAACTAGATTAAAACTAAGTCAACCTATTCACTTAAATCCAGTAGTATTTGACAATTTTTGTTTTGTTTTATTTTTTAGATGAAATAATAATTTGTTTAACTTTTGTGGACATACTTTCAAAGTAAGAGAACTGAAAGAGAACTGCTTTTGAGGGCAAAAGAGATTCGTATTTCGGGAATAAGTTTTTATTGAAGTTTAAAGAGTAAACCGTTTTCACAACCGATAGGATCAGATGATGGTTAGTGAGTGATAGTGAGATCTTTCTGGAGAGTGGACACACTCTCTGAGTGTTGGCAGAGTTGGGTAGTGTTGGGTAGTGTTGGGTAGTGTTGGGTAGTGTTGGGTAGTGTTGGGTAGTGTTGGGTAGTGTTGGGGAGTGTTGGCCAACACTTTTGCCGATAATGTTTGCGCGAAATATAGCACTTGTGAGCCCTTACGTCGAGTACTACTCTATAAATGTGAGGAAAACGTCTTTCGAGTTGAGAGAACATCTGACAGCGTATGCATTGCAAGCGAATGATATATGACTTCGAATCAAATCATTTCTTATATGATATTAATTTATTTCTCAACACAACTATAATAACAAACTAATCCAAACAAAAACAAAAAATCAGTTAAAAGCTTTTGCTTACAATTCTCACTATTAATGCCAACCATTGATTAGCTCTGTCTTCTTGTGCGCTAACACTATTCATTTATTTAAATTAAGTTACCATTCACAAATACTTCGATATAAATATACATTTAGTGGTTATCTTATAGGAATGACTTCGTTATAAATTATGTAATTTTAGATATATTTTTCATGAAATTCAATTAAGTGAACTATACAATATCAACTAAACAGCATGATTCATAAATATTTAACATGGCTAATTAGTTAAACTTTTTTTGGTACTAAGATGACTACCAAAACATAATTTTACAATAAATATAAAATTTGGAAATTTATTTTACATTTACTCGTTGGGGGACTTTACTGTTACCCGCCGATTCGGTTAAATTTTATATAGAATTAAATCTAAGGTTGCCAAGAAAGTGATCATGAACAATTTAGCTGCGAATGGCTGAACGCGGGGCCGTAATCAGTGATCAAAGCCGGGGTTTCTTGGCAACCTTGGCTATAATTCTATATAAAATTTAACCGCCGATTAAAATTAATTCGGCGGGTAACAGTAAAGTCCCCCAACGAGTTAGTCAATAATCAACAAATAATTTTCACAAAACCCAATTGAATTAAACTGAACGAAAATTAAATCGTGTTTAAAATTTAATATGAATTAAATATATTGAAGTAAAACAAGTTATGTCGTCGTCTTGTTGTGTTAGAGCTCAGAGTTGGAGTGAATTCGGGAATCTATGCGCAACTAATCGCGAGGACATGACTCGACTCCGAAATGCCTGATTCGAGCATTAGATGGGAAACTGTTTTACAATCGAGAAATCGGTTGTTTAAAGGATAGCAGAGTCTAAGCAAAAATCGATTTGTTGTCTCCTTTCCGTCGACTACAGCCCTAATTCCCTTCATTAGTCCCTTCGGATTACACGTTGTTCTGATTTTCTCAAATTGTTTTTTGCACAAAATTAACTTGACAAATTTTTACTTTCGAGGCATGAATCTAATTTTAATTACAAATTTAGTTTAATATTTACTTGTTAATTTTGGAAAAGAACTGCAAATTTGGATTATTAAGAGAAATCTGCAATTATTGAGTTAATGAATAGATAGAGACAACAATTATTTGGTATTAATTAGATTTTGCAAATTATTGACTTCGATTGGCATTCAATTGACCGACACTGCACTCCACTTAATGGACGTATTCTTTCCATTTGATTGCTATTAATCGATATTCATTCAATAGAATTTATTGATTCAGTTATAAATAGATATTGAAGACTCGCTTTGCATTTACTTATAATATTCAATATTTAAGCACTGTAAAAATTTAATGATTCTTTAGTATTAAAACAAATACTTAAAACAGATAGGAAACACATATGCATAGATATAAAGCTCATAAAGCACTAGAAGTTCTGATTGGCATGCAATTCATTAAATGCAATGAATCATTTAAAATGCAAATTTTCGAGACATTAAATCAAATGATAGTTTCCATTGAAAAGGACCCGCAATTCGAATGACAAACAAATTGATTGCAAATCCGAATTATGTGGAAAAGAGTTTTTTTAGTAATGCTTTTCCATTGAATTTATTGCATTAGATATGTGACAAATAAAGTAGAAAACGAAATCGCGGTCTAACACTATCACTGCTACAATTCTGTACAGTTCACACTGCACCTTTTTCTATTAAGTTATATAGTAGGTTGTAATATATTGATAAGTATTTCTTTGGGTCATCTTTACTTGGTTTGCATTTTATGTTTTCGAATAATCATTTTTCATATCATTTTTACATCCCTTTACACTGTTAGAATTTAAAAATTGAAAATATTAAATTTACAAAACACATTAAATTATAGCAAACTAATTAAATTACTAAAATATTTAATTCTGGCTTAATTAAAGTTTTATTTTATTTATGATCATTTAAATTTATAGAAAAATGAGCATAAATTAATTGAAAGCAAATTTGTCATTAAATATGAAAATCTATAAATATATGGAAAAGTGGAGTAAAGGTGAAAGGAGTAGAGCATACGAGTGG
Organism: Metabelba pulverosa; assembly: GCA_034697605.1. Taxonomy (NCBI): domain Eukaryota; kingdom Metazoa; phylum Arthropoda; class Arachnida; order Sarcoptiformes; family Damaeidae; genus Metabelba; species Metabelba pulverosa. Next base: position 2,893 of record JAQIXC010001720.1, read on the forward strand.
AATATTTTTAGACAAAATTATTTTTATATAAAGAGAATGTATAGAATGTATAGAATTATTATTCTATTTCTTTTTGTTTAAATTTATTCTTCAACTAATGTAATCGAAATTCGAATACAAGACTAAAAATTTCTTATTTTAAAAGAAATGCATTAAATAAATATAAAATTTTTGAAAAGTAAAGAAAAGTAGCTAGCTACTAGTAAGATGAATTTGTGTGAGCTATGTTCTGATGAATTTTTAATAATTGTTGAATTATGAATTGAAACGTCTATTTGAGTGAATCTCTTAAGCGGATCAGTACTCAGATTGCAATTCGAGAGAATAGTTAGTCAACTGTTCGGCGAATTGTTTAGCGATTCGTCGATTCGAAGCGTTGCCTCCAGTGCTGTCGCGACTGTATCTCCTCTTCTATCCGCTCCTCTCGACTCGACTCTCCGAGCATTCAGTAGTACTCATCGAACGGCTGATGATATTTACACTATTAGTGAGATTTTCGCCGATATATAAAAAATTTGTTTTCTTATGAAACGATTGAGAATAAAGAGCAGAAATTGTCGATCACTTGAATCGAGTCATTCATTCGAAGGACTTGAGTTCGGCTTTAATGGCAATGAGTTGAGACAAACTTATACTGTATACTGAATATACTGTACACTTTTGCAGGCATTCTAATCGTTTGGTTGTCTTCGATGTTTCGATTGCTTTAATGATTCGTAAATTAATGATTAATTGAAGAGAAATAACGTTAGAGATGAGGATCAGAGCGATCGGAGCCAAGAGAGCCAATAGCACCGACAGGAGAGCCAATCCTTATTGAGTTATTGAGAATCGGATTCGATTCGATTGGTTCGGAAGGTTGGGTTGGATTGGTTTGCGCTCAACATCTGAGCTGAGCTGCAAGTGTGCCACTCGTGCTATCGACAGCCAACTGAGCCGTAGGTCGAGTCAGTCGCGATGATGGCATTACGTAAGCTCTTTCGTCTCAAGTCTGGCTCCAGTTCCAGGTCCGTCGGCTCTAAGGACAACAACTCCAGCAAACGCTCAAAGAAGTCGTCGACCAACTCGTCGCCGGCGTCGCACTCGCACTCGTCCAGTCCGTCACCGCATAACTCGAACGCCCAGTCGACTCGCATTTGTCTCGTTGGCGGACACCCGACTGCACGCAATCACCAAATAGTTCCGACGAAAGACCAGCCGATGTCTCAAACCTCGCCTTCGAAGTCGGCCGACAGGCCATCTAATTGTACGATCAGATCGCGCCGACTGATGAAGGAATTCCACGAATTGAGCCGTACTTTTCACACCTCCGACAACGACAACGGGTTTATACCCTATTCTATAGAATTAGTTAACGACACTCTCAACGAGTGGAACATTAAGGTCTACCAGTTTGACAACGACTCGCAGGTCAGTCCACTTCGCACACCCTCTCTCCCACCATCTCTCCCACCATCTCTTCCACCATCTCTTCCACCATCTCTCCCACATCTCCCCATTCCTCCCCTGCCTGTGATGACCGCATCTCCGCCCATAGCATCTCATTTCGATTCGACATTTCCACATCAAACAACTGGTTAGTTGTGACTCAAGATTTTTATATGCATTTTGAAAATCCCACTTGGGCAAACAATTTATTATTGTTTAATACAATTAACCAGTAATCAGTTGGCCCAAGCGCAATTTTTGAAATCTATATAAAAAATCTTGTTAGTTGTAACTAACTAGTTTCCTTTTATCCGGATTTTAAAAACTCCGCTTGATCGATAACTAATACATTAATAATTAGTTGTTTAATCAAGCGGGATTTTTAAAATCCAGATAAAAAGGTGCTTGTTAGTTGTGACCAGAGTTTCAGAATTGCCGACTAAACCGATTTAAGGCACAGTAGAGAATTTATTAGTCTTTAGAGGGATACAATACTTGTTAGTAATTATATTTATACTTACAACTTATTTCTCATATTTTATACTTATATCAGTTTACTTGTTATTATTTAATATTAGGGTTGAAAATTTAGGGAATATTAGGGTTAAAAATACGCTAATTATTGCCATTTTATTATTTATTTATTAATTCCCATCAAAACTATACTCAAAATATCTAAAATGCATAAATGGCGCTATACTCAGGTTAAATTTTGAGTTAAATTTTAAAATAGAGGTTAAATTTTGCGTTAAATTTAACCTTCTATTGTTTTAACATTTTCCTTCTTGCAAAAACTCAGCTCAAAATATAGAGTAAATGTAGTGAAAGTTCATTCTAATAACTTTGAGTCTTTACTTTTATTTGATTTAATCTAGCCAATAATTATTTATTTAGATGTAGATATTAATTCTATCACTTTCTAATGCAAGTTAACTGTTAGTCAAATATAATTAAGTTTTCGAAATTAAAGAGCAATTGTTTTCACATCAATTCGGAATCGATATGTTGGCAGAAAGTGCTGTCTATTTCCATAGGCATAGTCTGTTAGTGTAAGCACAGTATAGTCGCTCTATTTAGCACTAATCGTCAGTTTAATACAACAGCTGTTGGACGAGAATCCGTATTAATGTAATGTCAAATGCATTGGTGACCAAAAGTGAATTAAGCATTGCAAAGTTACTCATAAGTTGCCAAGAATATAATCTATAATGTGAATGCATTTAAGTATTTACAGTCAATTTATTCGCCGAATAAAAATATTTAAACAAGAATGAATTAATATGAAATAAAATGAATGCTAAATCTAAACAGTTTAATGACAACTATTGGTGTTGGGTTCGAGAAAGAGTTCGATCGCTTATAGAGTTTCTGCACACATACTGTGCGCTCGATTGGGCAGAAGGACAGACATGTGTTTTACAGAGTATGACGTCTACTACGAAGTACGGAATAGACGATAGGGTAGAGAATATCGCAGAGAATATCGCAGAGAATAGTGTAGAGAATAGTGTAGAATATTTTGTCAATTTCGTCGACAATATAAACAGAGAACTAAAATATTATCTCAAGTGCTTTGCATTAATACCACTCACTGTACGAGCAATAGCTGAACCAAAAGTTTAATTTCATTTGAATTTCTAATTCGAAATATTTTATTGATTTTCATTTCAATTTATTAGTCGTCAAAAGCCGACATCGAAAACGACTGCTCAGAAACATATGCTTTCGTTAATAGTTTTTTGCTTTTGTGTCGAGTATTTCCAAAACTTAGGCTCAATCGAGAAAACGAGAAAACTTTGAATGAATCTCGAATTGTGGCAATAATTTGCCAACTTTTCCGAATAAGTTGCAAGAATATCGATTTTTAGGCCATACTGTCTATTCGACTGTATATTCTGTATATATTTTTAATGTTTTGACCAAAAGATGAATGAAGTGATGAATGAGTTGAATAAAAATGCGGATTTGCATGAATCATAAGTTTGATAAATTTTTTAAATAAAAAACTTTTATATTTATAGGTTTATTCATATCGCATAGTATATTGCAACTATATAATTCTTAGGATCTACACTAATAACTGCACTGTATATTAAATTATTAATAACAAGACTATTATTTAATTGTCAAACAATACAGTGCTTTTAATTATAAAACGTTAGAATAATTTATTTATTTCTTATAACCAATTGTGCACACTGGGCCAAATAGGGCCACTACACCCAAAACCTCTTGATTTTGCAAATTATTTATACTAATTTATTTTTTACGATTTTAACATTTTTAATTTTTAAACCTATTTAAAGAATTATTAAATTAATTTTTTATTTTGAATTACTTTATAATATTAGCTAACTTAATCTTTATAAGATAATTTAAAATTAATAGGTATTAACACTATTCTTGCTAAGTCTGCAGCATTGCTTATAAGTTATAACTAATGAATAAAACCCCGAAAAAATGAAAAAATTCTTAAAATATACTATTATTACCAAAGTTTTTAGAATTGTATATTTTAAAAATTTGCATTTAGATTTTATAATAGGTATCATAATATCATTGTGAGTAGCTGTTAGAACATTGAAACGTATGCATTAATTGTCAAACTATTACACAGTAGTATTTTGCAAACTCAGAACAATAATAGAATGGAATTAATTGTCTGCGTTTGCATAGAATTGTTTAGTAAAACAAATGTCGAAATGAATTGAATGGTTTGTTTGGTTTGTTTGTCTCGATAGCTCTACCGCGATATGAAAGAGTTGGATATAGACTATGTACTACTGAACGCAACATTTCCCGAGAACTACCCGTTCGCCCCACCCTTCGTCCGGGTCGTGTCGCCACACATTGAAAAAGGTATTCATTATTTGCTCAACGAGTGAATGAAACAACAAATACATCGAAATTCCATTTCATTTCCTTTTCATATGTTTCTCGACTTTAATGCAATATTTTTCCGTTCAATGAATTATTGATAGATTGCTAAACAAAACGATAGAAACCTATGAATAATAGTTACCTCTCATTAAACACTTTGTTACTCCGAAACTCGTTAATAATTAAACGATTTAAAACGATTTAAGCACACTCATATTTTTAATCCAATCAATTATTCAAAACTAAACTAATGCCTCAATTGGTTTAATAGGTTTCGTGATGGAAGGCGGAGCCATATGTAAGAAACACATTTTCTACAATTCTCTACCTTGATTCTTTTGCATTTTGTCTGTTTTTATTTTAATATTTTATTTGTTTTATTTATAACATTATAAGTTTACTAAAATTTTAATTATATAAACAATATTTTTTAACAGTAATTGTTATATTGAAAAGTTATGCTGGGTTATTATGAATTTTATGACATTTTATTGACATATAAACTTGCAACTGACATCTAAGCAACATGCAGTATTTATTGCCTATTAATATCTCAAATACTCGAGTTATTAGAGAATGATAAAACTGGCAATATTAAATATGTTGAAATCATATACAAAATTTGCTTAATAAACCTTTAGTCTAAATAATAAAGTAATAATGATTAATTAGTAAAATAAGAGCACAATTACAATTATTAAATTTAAACATAGTTTTTAATAAATATTAGTGGCATTTATATAATATGAAAAAATATTTAAATGATTTTTAATGGTTTAATATAAAAACACTAGATATTATTTAAATTAAATAATCATTAAATAGTTTATATAATATTCAATAATGCAGTAGCTAAATAAATATTTATATTTGTGTTTGAATGTTTAACTTAAAAAAAATATCTTTAAACTATGAATAACTGTATATTTAATTATGAAACTTTTATTTAATGACTGAATATTGGAAATACTGTAATATTTAATTTAAGATGAAACATGTTCATTCGGTTGAATCTATTAATTCGAGATTATAAAAATTGCATTTATTTAATGCAAACATTCAAGAATTGCATCGGAATAAAGAAATAACACATGCATATTTTATAAAACAAACGCATACAGATATTTGGATAGTTCGGTGAATTTTGATTGAATCGATTTTTGCAGAAAAAGCAATTAATGATAACAACAAGAGTTGTCCGAATTTCGTGTTTGTATTTCAAATGAATTGCTCAGTTGTTATAGCATGCTTAAATATAGAATATATGACTAATTTGAGTAATTTTCTTAATTAAATTACATAATTGAAAAATAAGGTCCACATGAACACCAACACCGACACCGACACCGACACCCACGCACATGAGGTGCGGAGGTGTGCGCTAATCGGCGCCTATGGCTACACAAACAACTACAGTACACTACAGTACACTGCTTAAATAATATATTATTAATAATTTATCATTACTTCAAATATTTTATTAATTATAAAAACAAAATTGTTTTTCAATTTTTAATACAATAATATTTTAGTCCTAATTTGATTGAAAAGTGATCTAAAATTGTATTTTCAACCAAAAATAATTTGCATTTAACTGTCAAGTGCAAACTTAGATGAATCGTTCTTGCTAAAATGAAAATCAATGCTAATCTAAAGATTATCAAATTTTATTAGTTAAATACTATAGTAAAACCTTGCTAACGTTTTTTATTGCTTTAATATTTTTATAAATAATATATCACAATAAAGAGAGAAATTTTTTTATAAACAATATATAAATTTCATTTTATTAATATAAATTTAATCCTGTATTTCCGGAAATTTTTAATTAAATTATTATAAAAATCATTTAAAAATTTTTTTGATTAATTTTATTAATAAAAATTTAATATTAATTCAAATTCTATTTAGTTTTGAAATTTTAAAATGTCAATTTAGATTAAATTAAAGTCAAACTAATTTAAATATTTTAGCAAATCTGTTACTATAATTTAATAAAGTGTAAAACAGAAAAATTAAGTTTGTTGTTTATTTTATTGTTTTAAATTTCGAATATAAGTTAGTACTATTTTATATGAAAAACAAATTAATCTTCATAAAATAGTGTCTATTGTAATTTAAATTGGTTTTTAAATTGATTTTTTAATAACAGATAATTGTTGCAAATATTTATGTCAAAAGTTATTTGAGTTATAACAAGTTTTTATAACAAAAGAATTTTTACAAATTTTTAATTATAAAGTATATAATATTTATTAAATTTTATTTAATGATTATATTTGATGTAAAATTTGCAATATTTTCAATTCAAGCTTAACAATGGTTTTGTAATTTATGGCAATTTACAAAAATAGCAAAAATAGAAAGCAATTAAATAAGTCTTCTGCCAAAGGGCGCATGGATTTGCGTTTTTAAATTAACAATTCTTTAAAGAAAATAATGATTTTCATCTTCTTTAGATGCAGAGAGATTATAGGTGTATAGACTAAATGCAAATTACTGATTTTAAAATTTACAAGTGAATCAAATAAATAAAGACCCAATATATTAGATATGACTTTTAAAATCTGTTTTTTTTAATTTTAATTTTGTAATTAGATTAGTGTTTGACATAACTTATTGTAGAATTAAGGTGTTACAAACTTAAGAGATATGTTTATACAGTATAAACTTATATAATTCGTTATTTTTTCATAATTAATTTTAATACATTTTGATTTACTTGATGTTACATAATAATTAAAATTTTTTTGTTTATTAAATAAAATTCCAACATAATTAGAAAAAGTATTGTCTATTTTGGAATAATTTCCATACAAAATTAACTTGATAACTTATTTATATCTATTCTACATTGTAGCACCTTCTAAATAATGGAAAGTTAAAAAAACTTTTTTTTAATTCTTACTAGTCGAGTTCTTCTTTTATACAGAGTATAAAGTTGTTCTCTATATTTTATCAAGATTATTTAAATAAATATTTCCTCGACTTTATACTTTATAAATTATTAAGAATAATCAAACTAGATCTAACTTAAACCCAATGATTAATTGAATAAGTTTATTAGCAGTGTTTATTTAACAAATTAATTTGCTTACAAAAACACAATTCTTAAAGTAAACTCATGTTTTTAGCATGTAAAAAATTAGGTTAAGTAAACCAAGCTCAAAGCAAAAAGAAATTTAACTTGAACAAATTTTTATTCAATCCAACGTTCAGTAAACCAAATAAATTTCATTTTAAATTTGATAAAATTAAACTAAAATTGATGGACAAATCAAAGCAAAAGATTAAAAGTCGAAAACTTTTGACATTTGTCTAAACGTAAACTTATATCTCTTGCGAGTCATGTATTCGAAGCCAAAGATTATGATTCATTCAAATATGTGTTAGAATTGCAGATTTGGTTTGCGTTAGACATCGGCTTAAGAGGTGAAGCAATTCGCGGCAAATCGCTCGACACAAGTGAACGCAATTTTTGTATTCAGATATTATATGCATTTCAAACTGAATATATCAAACATTTAAATTCGCTCTAAATTTTACGGCTTTCAGAGTCTAATGCATCGATTGAGTAGGAAATTGTTGGACTGGAAGAGAAAATTTGAATAAAAGTTTTTTAAAGCAAATATTGTAATGAATGCAAGCGTTTTGTTTACATTTTCTTTTTATTTCCGATTCTTCGCCAAAAATACTCTTTTTCTGAATTGAAGTTCAATTATATTCTAAAATGCATTCAATAAGAGATGAATTGAGAGATTGAATAATACCGTAAATATGTTGAATAGTTTCTATTCATCGGTTCATTAAACAGATTTCGAGTTTATAATTGAATGAAACCTAAAAATAACATTTGTTTCAAAATAGTTTACAATTTATTTCTGCTTTAATTGAAAATTTTCTTTCTTTTGATATTATTATTCGTATTTGTGTTGTAATTCAAATCGAAAACGCGTTAAAAGCGAATGCATAGAATCGACGACTATTTGTCGCTATTGTTCGATACGTTGTATAAAAGTTATATTAAATTTGTTTGAATTGTCTGTTCGATAGGCTTAGAACTGCTGACACGGAATGGCTGGGCGTCCGCGTATACGATGGAAGCGGTGATAATGCAATTATGTGCCAGTTTTGTAAAGGGTCAGGCTAGAATTAAGCGCAGCAAAGGCAATGGAAAGGAGTTCAGCAAAAAATTAGCAGAAGCTTCGTTCAGGTATTGATTTCGCCGATTCATACTTCGCCATAATTTTACCCAATATACGCTGGTTAAGGCTTGATTAAATGTACATGCTAGCCTTGGCTCGTTCTTATCTTAGGATTAGATTATGAATAAATTTTTGCAAAAATGTTCACCAGAGACAATTAAAACAAATGCATTGTAGTGTTGGGAGTATTGGGAATGTTTTAACGTTCTCTACACTACTTTCGTCAAAATCTATTTATATCGCCTCGAAGTCCCTTTAGAGGGGAACGGGAGGGGAATGGGAGGAAAATCAATGAGATTTTCGATTTTATTTACACAAAATGTCGAAATTCTTATATAAATTAATACCAAATCCAGTTTTTATAGTTTTAAATTAGTTTATATTCACCAAATTGGCAGTTATGGCGAAAAATTGCTTTTACTTAATCTCATCGATCAATCATATGTACACTTTTAGAGCAAAGGATAAAATTATTGATATTTTCGATATTATCATTACTTTTCTATCTATTTAATACTCAAATTCAAAATTGATAGTCAATTGAAAATAACACAAAAGTATTGGAAAAACAATGGGAGTAATGGATCAATACACTAGTATTATAATATTATAAACTTGATAAAAACAGTTAGCTTATAATTAAGTCATAATCAGAAATTTTTATTTTACCCGAATACAAGTAATACGTTTGCTATAAATTTATCAAGTTAAATTGAGTAAATTTTTAGTGCAACCTTACTTATTCGGGCGAGATAAAAAGTTTCTGATCATAATACTAAACTTGATAAGTAGCCAAATAAATTTTGTTATAATCAAGCTAATTTATAATTTATATAAATAAATGCACAATTTGCGAGACTAATAATAAATACACGCAAAAATACGAATATCCATCAAATAAAAATAAGCGTGCTACTAAATTAATAACCCATTTTAGCAGTCAGTTTCGATACGATGCTATGCCATTTTTGGTGAATTCTGGCCTAGAATATCAAAATGCTGACTATATTAGTTTAACTTTAATATAACCTTGCACATTTCAAATTCAACACTACCGCCGATAGCATCTAATCTATTATTTTCAGCAGTAGTTGTGAAACGAGAAAAGATTTTATCATTAAAAATAGATTTGATTGAAAAACATTAGAAAACTGGCAATTTTTGCCAAATCGCAAAATGATTGAATGATCAAGCTTTTTTCTTTGACCAAAAGCATCAAGGCTACTCCAAAATCAGACTTAATAGTCTTTTTTATAGTGCACTCAAATTCATTACAGACTTTTGTACACAATATAGAATAGATCTATGCTTTACATTATATCGAATTTCCGTCTCTTCTTTATATTTACATTTTTATGTCATAAAAACTATTTGTTAGGAAATAGCAAAACAAATATAGATCTAATAAATCATAAAATAAAAGGATTTTCTTTCAATTAGTCGAGAGTTTGCCTCAAAACCAAACAGATTCTGCCGGAAAACAACATTTTTAATGAATATATCGATTTATAACCAATAAATACAATTATATTATATTTATGGCAATTATATTAGAAAAAAGCTATTGTCGGCCAAAACCTGAACTGCAATTAGTTGTTCAGTCAATGGCTTTTGCAGTGATGTCTAACTTATAACAAGAGATGCATTGAATTAAGTGAAGAGAATGACTGCTAATTAGGCTCTCAATTCAATTCAATTCCAGAACTAATTTATTTCGATTTTGAAATGCAAACATACAATGTGTACAGTACAATTCTATTATAAATCTGGCGCTCAATCGAATTATATTGTTTAACTGAGATTTGCGAAAAAATCGATACAAATTAAATACATGCCAGATTGCTAGAGTGCTAAATCAATTTAGAGAAATGGGCAAAAGGAATACACAGTACAATATATTAAAATTCTGCACCGGGTCCCCCAACTCGATCTCAGACCAAAATCTGCTCAGATTTACACATTTATGATTTTTCGGTTCCCGAAAC
>JAQIXC010001721.1:0-13388 GCA_034697605.1 Metabelba pulverosa
ATATTGAGAGGTAATATATATGAGTGGTCAAACCTAATTAATCTTACAGTATATGCTCAATAAATTAATGATTAAAACCCGCTACATATTATGGACTTTCTATCAAAGCTATTAACGTCATACTGGGCAGTCTTGTTTTAATGATTAAGCTAACTTTTCACAATTGGAATAAATGGTAAATAGGTGTATAATTTTGTCACTCAAAAATAAACAGGTATAAATTGCAAACTATAATAAACTTTTCTAATTTTATTTACAAGCTTTAATTAATGTGTGCACACATTATTTTTAAAATATTTTACAAAAATGTGCTTGCTAATTTAATTTTAATTTAATTGAATTTTATTTATGGAGTTAAGTATTCACCCAAATGGATGATGATTTAATGAATTAATATAATTAGTGTGCTTACAAAATCATGTCTACAATGTAATGAACAAGTAACTATTACAAGCCAAAGAAGGTGATCCCAGATCAGATCCAAGATCAGGGTCACCAACTTGGTAACTTGTTAAAATGTGTTGCCAATAATTGCTAATATTTTATAATAAAATTGTTTTCAAATAATAATTAATTATAATATTATTATTAAATAATATATTATTTTAAAAATACTTTTCTCATATTGTATTAATTTACATACAATGCAGTAATAAGTTTTATTTAACTATAATATATGTCGGGTATTAAAAAGGCTATAGTAAGTTTACTGTGTAATAATTAAATATTTTGTTATATTTAATAAGTCGTAAAAAAATCCTATATGTATGTAATTAATAGAATCCGTAAACATATCTAATCATAATCATTTTCAAAACACCTGTAGTTCTTCCAATTCCTATTTTAGATCCTGCTTATTCATTTCAAAATTTGTTATTGTAAAATGTTTAAATTAGCTATAAATAAAACTAAAATATAAAGATTGAATCAATAACAGTATAGAATTTTTACTTATAATATAATTCTAAAAAATAACGGTAAAACAATACCAAGTATATAGTTATAACAGAATTTTTATTTTCACAAATAATTTTTTAGTAAAAGTACATTAATTATTATATTTTACAATTTTTAAAAAAATAAATTAATAAATATATAAATTAACAATGAGTAAGTAATAACATGGTTCAATTATACTTGTTTGTATAATCTATATTACTCTATGCATAATTTATTATATAGATTTATATTATTAATAAAGTTTGTTTTATAGATGCTAATTTGCTAGGTATCTTGGTATTACTTGCAAAACTAAGCGACATAACCAGTGCGGCGAACTGTCCCGACGCGAAAGTACTGTATCCATGCATTTGCACTAACGATACCAAAGAGGACTTCCCATTCATTAGCTGTTCGCGCGATGCGGACATCGATTTGTCGGCGATATTCGCGAACGTCAGCCGAAGTCTACCGACGACTGAGAAACTATTTGCGCAATTCCGTCTCAGCAATACGGGCGTAACGGCGCTGAAGGCCAACTCATTCGCCGATTTGCTCTTTCGCGAGATATTAATTCACAACGCAGCAGGGTTAATGTACATTGATAAAAACGCTTTTAATGGTACAAACGAATACACAGTGAGTATGGCATTGGAGAACAACCCGCGTATAGCGGACGGCAATCGCGTCGTATTCGCGACACTCGAACGGTTCACTCAATTAGAAATCGTTTCCCTTGTCGGCGATAACGGCTTCGACACCATTCCGGCCAATCTGTTCGATCCGCGCCGAACCGGTCACGCGTTTAACGTACATCAAATGGAGATTTACGGTAAAAGTATCAAGGTGATTGGCGAGAATGCGTTCGCATTTATGCGCCGAACCGATATCGCGAATCTATACATTCAAAACACGTCCGTCGCTCACATCCCGTCGAACGCGTTCCGATTCGCCGATAATCGGACAGAATATGATTTCTCGTTATATATTCTGAACAATCCGCTACTGAATGCCGCGAATTTCGCCGATAGTTTGGCGCAAATCAATGCCAAAGCATTTGTTTCAATCGGCGGCAACGGTCAGCCGGTGCCCAACTATTTGGATGCAAAGGCATTCCTACCGTATCTCGAGTCGCGCGCCGGACAATACCTGTACGTCACCGACGCACTCGACTGCGACGATTGCCGCTCGTATTGGGCGACGAATCCGAAACGCGCCGATTGGACCGTCGACGCGGCCAAGTCTGTACGAACGGCCGCTGGTTTACCGATTCTCGCAATTTTCAGAAATGCCACTAATTATACGTTTAGTTGTAAACGCTATTTTGAAAAAATAAAGATTAAATGCAGATTATTTGAAAATTTATCATTGTGACTTTTCTATTCTATATATCATTTTAATTAGCTAATTTTATAATAACGGTACAGTGTAAACATTGTATAACGAACCCAGATATAGCGAATATCTCATTATAACAAACGGAGTGTCAGGAACGAAAAACTAACAACAATAATTTTATGTAAAGTTTATATTATACTTACTATACCAAATATCTTGATATAAGCAATGACTTTGCGGAACAAATAGTATAAATTGTCTATAAATAGTGATTCGTTATAACTAGAGAAGTGACATGTATGCTTTTAGGTTAAGACTAATTGTGAGTTTGACTACAATTACTATAAACTATTGAAATGAATCTTGATAAACTAATTCGTTTATAAATTACGGTTCCGCCTCTATCAATAATATAGTCAATATATAGTTTAAAGATACTAAGGCATAAAATATATAATTCAATATTGGGAATATAAGAGTATGTTGTTTTGCACATTATATTTTACGAAATTATTATTTATAACAAAAACTTATATTATATAGCGTATAATAAATAGCTATATTGTTATGTTTAATACAAAGAGTAGTTACAGTATATTGTAAGCAAATATTCATAATATCCGTATACATATCTGCGCTAAATAATCTTCAAAACACCTGTAGTTTTACCAAATCCTCTTTTAGATCCTGTTCATTTTTTAATATTTGCTAATTGAAACTTATATAGCTAGTAATAAATAAAACTAAAATTTAAAAAATGAATTATTAACAGTATGAAATTTATAATTAACAAATATTTTATACAATAAATAAAAAATTATACCAAGTATAAAGTTTTAATATTATATTTATTTTTATAGATAATTGTGTGAGGAAAAGTACTATAATACATTGTTATATATTCCATTTATTTTTGTTAAATAAATTAAATATATATATTTTATTATTATAAATAGTTTATTTAAGGTATATAAACAAGAAACATTTGTTATAATATTTCGAGAAAAAATATATTTTACTAAATTGTTTGTTATAATAATAAAAAGTAAATTTATATTTATTTATTAATAATAATTATATTTCATAGTAATTTAATATTAGCTTAGAATTTATTATAAACATATAATAAAATTTTTATTAATACATTTAAAATTACTAAGAAAATATATTAATAACATGTTTTATTATTTAGGACGTCCAATTCATTAAAATCAAACAATGTGTAAGTTAATTAGGTTAAGTGCGATTTAATTATAATACGTTTTAAACAAAATCAAATATTTTTCTATAGATTTATACTTGTTAAGTATCTTGGTATTAATTGTAGAATTAATCTACATAACCGGTGCGGCGAACTGTCCCGACGCGAAAGTACTGTATCCATGCGTTTGCACTGATGAGTACGTTTGGACAATCACTTGTTCGGGCGATGCGGACATAGATTTATCGGCGATATTCGCAAACGTCAGCCGAAGTCTAGCGCCGACTGACAGACAATTCACACAATTCCTACTCAACAATACGGGCGTAACGACACTAAAAGCCAACTCTTTGGCCGATTTGCTATTTTATGAAATAATAATCAGAAATGCAGCAAGCTTAAAATACATCGATAAAAACGCGTTTAACGGCACAGACAACCACACATGGGGTGTGGTATTCGAGAACAACCCGCGTATAGCTGACGGCCAACGCGTCGTATTCGCGACACTCGAACAGTTCACTCAATTAGAGTCGGTATCCCTTATCGGCGATAACGGCTTCGACACAATTCCGGCCAATCTGTTCGATCCGCGCCGAACCGGCCGAGAGAGCACTGTATATATGATGGAGATTATCGGTCAAAGTATCAAGGTGATTGGCGAGAATGCGTTTGCATTTTTTTATCGTGCCAGTTTTCCGAATCTATACATCCAAAACACGTCCGTCGCTCACATCCCGTCGAATGCGTTCCGATTTACCGATAATCAAACAGAAATTCAGTTTTCGCTACATATCCACAACAATTCGCGACTGAATGCCGAGAGTTTCGCCGATAGTTTGGCGCAAATCAATGTCAACGCAATAGTACAGATCGGCGGCAACGGCCAACCGGTAGCCAACTATTTGGATGAGAAGGCATTTCGACCGTACCTCGAGTCGCGCGCCGGACAAGTGCTGTGGGTTTTAGATAAACTCGATTGCGACGACTGCCGCTCGTATTGGGCCGAGAATGTCGGCCGCGCCAAGTGGTCGGTCGACGTCAAAAACGGCTGTACGAACGGCCGCACGTTCACCGATTCCCGCAATTTTCTGAAATGTCACTAAATTTTTATTTTCTGTAAACGCTCTTTTGGATAAATAAAGATTATTTTAAATTTATTATTATTATACAGTATAATTAATTTTCTTATATACGGCTTAATATATATTTTATTAATTGAACAATGTAATCAGTTTGATAACGATGTTTTATAACACTCATATTTTCGTTAAAACAACAAGATATAATAAAATTATGAAACTTACATTTTAAATATCTATATATTATAGTAAAGTATTTATGCATACGAAAATTATTCTATTTGTAAAATTACGCTTGATTAATTAGTATTTATATAAGGACCTAACAATAAAATAGCAAGTCTAAACGAAATTAATACAATTTTTAAATATATTTATATCAAATTTAATTCTATACAACGCTATGTAATTGTTTACGACAATTACTATTAACTGCTACACTGCAATTGTTGAGTTAAATCTAACATAATAATATTTCTATTTAAAAACATTTGATGAGTAAAATATTATTATTAAAATTATATTTTTGACTTTTTAGTTAAAAGTTACTCTAAAAATATTTAATTAAAAACATTTGTAAATTATTTTATTAATTATATTATTATATTAAGCGATAGTTTATAAAAATGTATCAATCTGTAATCTAAATTCATAACCGTTTAATTAAAATATACTGTATATCCTTAAACTTACCAGGATGTTAAAATGAAAATTTTGAAAACAACAGGTGTTTATCCATTTGTTTTTTTAAATTCTTGTTATATCAATTTTGAAAATATCTATTAGTTTATTGCAATATAAATCAAGGATTTTACCATTTTAGGTACAGAAGTTCCTAGTTCTAACAGGATATATTTTTTTATTAAATAATTTTATAAATATTATATAAATATATTGATTGAAAATAATTACTTATATTATGTGCAATTATTATTTATTATAAATGTAATTATTACTTGTTTAAAAGTTTTAAATTGAAATAGTGAAAGGTATATAAACTAAATTTTAAAACAATCATTCAGTTTTGTTAGGAATTTTTTATATATAAAATATTTATTTAATAAAATAATAATTTGTGAGCATTTCAAAAGTTGTGCATAAATATATTGCTAAAACGATTATACATTTGATTAAATTATTATTAAATTATAATTAATTTATTATAAATTATAAAAAATATTTGAATTAATATAAAATAATTATAACTAAAATTATTTATTAGGAAAGTTATTTAAATGTTACTTTTTTACTAGTAATCATTTTTCATAATAGAGCATGTTACACCTGCATTAAATTATTACTATTCAAATCAATTATTGTCTGATAATTTAAAATAATATTGAAACTTATTTTGTATAAAAATTAATAAAATTTGTTTTAGTTTTAATATAATAAAGTATATAAAATAGAAATCGTAAAAATAACAGGTGTCGATTTATGACTGATAATAATGTTTTTGTTAAAAACAACATTGCAAATAAATTGAATGTATTTATTATTTAAAAGCTATTGTATAATTGAGGTATATAAACATGAAACTTTGCTCTAATTGTTCTGTATTTATTAATAAATAATTCTACTGTTCATCAAGTATAAAATTATTTTTAATAAATCATTTTTTTAATCAAATTAATATTTTAATATAAACTAAAATTATTATAATAAATTGAAATTAGCATAAAACACAATTAATAAATAAACTAATAACATGTTTTCTTATTTAGGAAGCGCAAATAATTCAATTCTAACAATGAGTGAGTTATTTCGGTTTAATATTTTAATATGTTTTAAACAAGATCAAATATCTTATTATAGATATAAGTTTGCTTAGTATCTTGGTATTAATTGCAATAATAAGCTATACAACAAGTGCGCCGACCTGCCCCGATGCACACGCGCTGTATCCATGCGTTTGCGTTATACGACTCAACATATTAGATATCAACGTTACATCCATCAGCTGTTCGGGCGATGCGGACATCGATTTGTCGGCGATATTCGCGAACGTCAGCCGAAGTCTAGCGACGACTGCGAAACGATTCGATGAATTCCTGCTCAACAACACCGCTTTATCGGCACTCAAAGCCAACTCATTCGCCGATATTATGTTCGACTCAATCGAGATAAGAAATGCTGCAAGCTTAAAATATATCAATAAAAACGCGTTCAACGGCACCGACAAATGGACTAATGCTGTGGTACTAAACAACAACCCGCGTATAGTCGACGGCAATCGCGTAGTATTTGAGACACTCGAGCGGTTCGAACGACTACAAGAGATATACCTCTACGGCGATAACGGGTTCGACACTATTCCGGCCAATCTGTTCGATCCGCACCGAACGGGTCACGCGAATAAAGTACATTGGATTGAAATTTCTAGCCCAAGTATCAAGGTGATTGGCGAGAATGCGTTCGCGCATATGGACCTAAGCGTCAATCCAAATCTATTCGTCGACAACACGTCCGTCACTCACATCCCGTCGAATGCGTTCCGATTCGCCGTTAATGCGACAAAAGGGAGGCTTTTATTATCCGTCGAAAACAATCCGCGACTGAATGCCGAGAATTTCGCCGATAGTTTGGCGCAAATCAATGTCGACGCGTACGTAGCATTTAAAGGCAACGCTCAACCGGTGGCCGACTATTTAGCTGAGAAGGCATACCTACCGTATCTCGAGTCGCGCGCCGGACAAGTGCTGTTCGTATTCGATAAACTCGATTGCGACGACTGTCGCTCGTATTGGGCGCTCAATGCCAAACGGGAGGATTGGGAGATGGATGCCTACGGCGGCTGTACGAACGGCCGCGCGTTCACCGATCTGACCAATTTTGCAAAATGTCACTGAATATAATGTTCGTTGTAAACGCTGTTTTGCAAAATAAAAATTATTAAAAATTTTTATTATGATTTAGATTAATTAAACGATGTATGCCATGTTTGCAAATAATACCAAGATACTTTAAAGATAATATTAGATTTAATAATAAATATATTTTATTAATTTTTGTTTTTGTATATTGAATTTGTTCCATACGTATGACATATGTTAAAAAAGTTAAATCCAAAAAAACTAAAAAATCCAAGCTCAACAAATCAAATATATACTGTATTATACATACTAAAATAAATAAGTATTTTATTTGATTTTATATTAAGAATAGCAAAAGTGTAAGCATATAACTAAGAAAATCCTCAAAAATATCTAATCTTTACTAATTTCTAAACACCTGTAGTTTTTTCAATTTCTATTTTAGATCCTGTTTAGTTTTTGAAATATTTGTTATTGTAAAAATTTATAAATTAGTAATAAATAAAACTAAAATTTAAAAATTGAATCAATAACACTATAGACATTTTAATTATAATATAATTTTCTAAAATAACTGTGCAATAATATTAGGTATAATTTTTCAGCATTATTTTTATTTTCATAAATAATTTTTTGAGCAAACATTAGTTAAAATATAATTATATTTTGCAATTATTTTATTAATTGAATTAAAAATATATAAAATACTAAAGTATAATTAAAAATGAGTAAGTACTGACATTATTTTAAATATAAAATTTAATACGTATGTTTTAATATAATGTGCTTTATAGATGCTCATTTTCAAAGTATCTTGCTATTATTTGCAAACATGGCATACATCGCCAGTACACCTGTAAAATGTCCGAGTGCTGTACAACTGCACCCGTGCCGGTGTGAGCCTAAGGGCACATCAGAACTGCCAGATATCACGTGTTCGGGCGATGCGGACATCGATTTGTCGGCGATATTCGCGAACGTCAGCCGAAGTCTACCGACGACTGCAAAACGATTCAATCGATTGCTTCTCAACAATACGGGCGTAACGGCACTCAACGCTAACTCATTCGCCGATATCATGTTCAAAGAAATTAATATTGAAAATGCAACAAGCTTAAAATACATTGATGAGCACGCGTTCAACGGCACCGACAGCTATACACTGAGTGTCACATTCTGGAACAACCCGAGTATAGCGGACGGCAATCGCGTCGTATTCGAGACACTCGAACGGTTCGCACAATTAATAGAGCTATCCATTGTCTGGGATAACGGGTTCGACACTATTCCGGCCAATCTGTTCGATCCGCGCCGAACCGGCCGCGAGAGTACAATTCAAAGCATAAAATTATTTGGCCGAAGTATCAAGGTGATTAGCGAGAATGCATTTACTCGTTTGAATGATTTAATTAACATATGGATTGTTAACACATCTGTCGCACACATACCGGCGAATGTTTTCCATTTCGGCGCTAATCACACGAATACCGACTTATTTCTCGGCATACGATTCAATCAACTACTAAATGCCGAGAATTTCGCCGATAGTTTGGCGCAAATCAATGTCAACGCAACCGTCGAAATCGATTACAACGGACAGCCGGTGCCAACGTGTTTAGACGAGAAGTTATTCCTCCCGTTCCTCGAGTCGCGCGCCGGACAAGAGTTGGCAACTTTCGATCGACTCGATTGCGACGATTGCCGTAATTATTGGGCACTGAATGTCAAACGCGCCGATTGGACGGTCGAGGCTCTGGAGAGCTGTACTAACGGCCGGGAGTTCACCGATTCACGCAATTTCCAGAAATGCCATTAACTCATATAGTAATTGTATTTTTGTTATAAAAACAACATGTATAACTAATTAATGTTTAAATAAAAAATACTTGTAAGTTATTTCTGTATTGATATTTAGATTAATTTAAATTCTCTGCAACGTTATGTAATTGTTTACGACAATTACTATTAATTGCTACATGGCAATTCTAATCTGAGTCAAATTTAACAAAGTAATATTTTTATTTAATAACTATAGATAAGTATTTATAAGAATATAACAAATACTTTTAGTATAATTTTATTTATAATTTTTTAAAAATATCCTCATTTAGTTAGAAGTTACTTAAAAATATTTAATTAAAAACTTTTATAAATTATTTAATTTATAAATTATTTTACTAATTATATTATAATATTAAGCAGTAGTTTATCAAAATGTATTAGTCTGTTATCTAAATTCACAACCGTTTAAATAAAATATACTGTATATGTTTAAACTTACCAGGATTTCAAAATATATATTTTGAAAACAGGTGTTTATCCATTTGTTTTTGTTAAATTCTTGTTATCAATTTTAAAACTATCGCAATATAAATCAAGGATTTTACCATTCTAAGTAATAAAGTTCTTAGCTCTAACAGGATATAGTTTATAGTTTTACAAATATTATATAATTATTACAATCAATTATTATATTTACTGATAGTAATTACTTATTTTATGTGCAATTATTATTTTTTTTGTAAATCTAATTATTACATATTTAAATGTTTTAAATTGAAATAGTTAAGGGTATATAAACTAAAATTTTAAAAATAATCATTCAGTTTTGTTAAGCAAATTTTTGCTTATAATATAATCAGTTATTTAAATAATAATTTGTAATCATTTAAATAGTTGTAAATAAATATATTACTAAAACTATTGTACAAATTTTAATTGAATTATTAAAAGATATTAAAAATATTATCATCAATATAAAATAATTAAAATTAAAATTATTAATCAGGTAAGTTATTTAAATAAATTTTGAAAACACTATATAATTATAATAAACAAGATTTTATACAGTCAAAATAATAATTATATTAATAATTATAAATTAAAATATGTAAAATATTAATCATAAACTATGAATTTAATAAAATAAAAATAATACATAATACAATTAGTAAATATATTAATATTATGTTTTATTATTTAGGAAGGACGTTTAATTAAAGCCTAACAATGTGTAAGTTATTTAAACTAAATGCTATTTTGTTGTAAATATATGGGTTTACAAAAAATTAAATATTATTGTATAGATATGTGCATACTTAGTATCTTGGTATTACTTGTAAAAGTAAGCTGCATAACCAGTGCGCCGTACTGTCCCGACGCGGAAGTACTGTATCCATGCGTTTGCACTGACGGTGACATCAGCTGTTCGGGCGATGCGGACATCGATTTGTCGGCGATATTCGCGAACGTCAGCCGAAGTCTAGTGACGACTGGCAGACACTTCTCGCAATTCCTACTCAACAATACGCGCGTAACGGCGCTCAACGCCAACGCATTCGCCGATTTGCTCTTTAATGAGATAATAATTAGTAATGCTACTGGGTTAAAGTACATTGATAAAAACGCGTTTAACGGCACAGAAAACTACACATATAGAGTGATATTAGACAACAACCCGCGTATAGCGGACGGCAATCGCGTCGTATTCGCGACACTCGAACGGTTCGCTCAATTAGAGATCGTATCCCTTATCGGCGATAACGGCTTCGACACCATTCCGGCCAATCTGTTCGATCCGCGCCGAACGGGTTACGAGAGTAAAGTGTATTTAATGGAGATTGTTGGCCAAAGTATCAAGGTGATTGAGGAGAATGCGTTTGCATTTTTATATCATGCCAATTTTCCAAATCTATACATCGAAAATACGTCCGTCGCTCACATCCCGTCGAATGCGTTCCGATTCGCCGATAATGAGACGATAGAGACGTTTTCGCTATATATCCAAAACAATCGGCTACTGAATGCCGAGAATTTCGCCGATAGTTTGGCGCAAATCAATGTCGACGCGTACGTCGTAATCGGCGGCAACGGTCAACCGGTGGCCAACTATTTGGATGCGAAGGCATTTCGACCGTACCTCGAGTCGCGCGCCGGACAAGAGCTGTCGGTTTGGGATCGACTCGATTGCGACGACTGCCGCTCGTATTGGGCCGAGAATGTCGGCCGCGCCAAGTGGTCGGTCGACGTCACAAACGGCTGCACTAACGGCCGCGCGTTTACCGATGAACGCAATTTTCTCAAATGTCACTAAATTTACAATTCGATTTAAATGCTATTTTGGAAAAATAAAAATTATTTGAAATTTAACATGATTATTCAAAACGATTTATAAATTTAATTTGTAAACTAAAAGTACAATTAAAAATGAGTAAGTAATAACATGATTAAATTATCCTATTTATAAAATCTATAACATTATACACATAATTTATATTGTAAACGTAATTTAATAATAAATGTGTTTTATAGATGTTTTACCATAAGAAGAATAAATACGATAACAGAATTAAACTAACACCATTTTGTAGATATACCGTAATATTGTATTGTTAATTTATATCTTAATTTTATACTACAATTAATAAGCTTAATTTTAAACGTAATTATGTTAAGCGTCCTTTTAAATTATAAAATATTTTAAAAATTACTGATAATAAGTATTCACATTTTATTACAAATAAGATTTCATAAGCTTTAATGGATTTTTATGAAAACCAGTTTTAGTTGATAGAGATTTTAAATAAAGATTGATTTGATAACTTTATCTAGTTTATTGAAAAATATGTTTAATTATAGTTATTTGACAAACACTAACTAACAAAATAACTAACAACACTAATAATTTTATCAATTATATTTAAAATTAATCAAAATTGTAAAAAATAAATTAGAAAGCAATTAGTTATAATTTATTTAATAATGATTTATTTATAATAAATAATAACATATTTTTCTTTGAAAGTAAAAATATCTTTTATAACTAATGTTTCTGTTATTTTAGCAAGTTTTCAATATGAGATTACACTAAAATAACATTATTTTTTTCTCACAGTTTAGAGGCTAATTGGGTGCAAATTGAGTACGAATTTTAAACTCTTGTTTATATTTTTACCATAGATAAGTTTTCTAACGATGTTGTACAATTTTATTATTAAAATGTGAAATATATATTAATCTGTAAACTGTAATAACTAATATATTATTTTAGTTCTTTACAAATAACTTATTTCGAAGAATTTAATTGCTTAGTATAACAATTTTAAGCAAAAAATATTTAAGTATATAAAGTAAAAAAGTTAGTTAGCTTAATTTTCTTAAACTTTGAATACGTATCAACAATAAATGTAACTTATTATTAAATATTAGTCTCACTAAAGAAATAATATTTTATAAAATAAAAAATGTATTTAGGTAAATTTAGCAATTAAAATATTTATTATAAACATATAAATTTAAAAATAAAATTTAGAAATTTATTAATTTAGTCACTAAAATGTAACAAATTATTATATAAACAGGTGATATTCTAGCACTTGGCATTGAACTACTAAGCATAATGAGCATGACAAGTTTAACGCAATATCCAAATCCGGAACCAACAACGTTAAGCGCGTGTCGTATGACTAATGAATACAAAAGTACGTCTATTGTCTGTTCGGGCGATGCGGACATCGATTTGTCGGCGATATTCGCGAACGTCAGCCGAAGTCTACCGACGACTGCGAAACGATTTAATCGACTCATTCTCAACAATACGGGCGTAACGGCACTCAACGCCAACTCATTCGCCGATATTATGTTCAATATAATTGTAATTGAAAATGCAACAAGCTTAAAATACATCGACAAACACGCGTTCAACGGCACAAACAAATGGACATCTCATGTGCACTTCAACAACAACCCGAGTATAGCGAACGGCAATCGCGTCGTATTCGCGACACTCGAACAGTTCCCGCGACTCACGGAAATCAAACTCTTCGGCAATAACGGGTTCGACACCATTCCGGCCAATCTGTTCGATCCGATTCGGGTCGGATATCATAACCAAATTTACATACTAATAATTAAGGACAACAGAAATATCAAGTTTATTAGCGACTATGCATTCACTCATCTCACTCAAGTAGATAATATAATTATTTCGAACACATCCGTCGCGAGCATACCGGC
>JAQIXC010001722.1:0-13388 GCA_034697605.1 Metabelba pulverosa
TGTCCCGATTCGCGCAACAGATTAATTAGTGCATTGCACTCGTGGCGCGTGTGCGTCAGCTCCAGTAGTATATACATGAGTTGTTGCTGCTCGGGTAGGTGCTAGGTGATATTTAACAGTTAAGACATTTTTAAATTAAGCATGTTGATATTTATAAAAATAAAAATTATACTTTGCAAAAAATGAGAGTATGAAGGAATATTTTATTTCTGAAAAATATAATTATATGTGTCAGGCATAAATTATTGTTTTAGAAACTTGTAAATAACAAAAAAAAATATTAATGTTAAAGTAATATAGTTTTATTAAACTTGTTAATTACTACTAATTTGTTAAATTTTGTATTGATAAATAATATGTAAATAAAAAATGAAACCTACTTGTATCATGTTCATATGTACGGCAAAGTGTTGATGCGTTTTCAATACGTATAAGTATCGATCGTTGAGTTTGACCGAATCGAGAAAATAAGCAAGATTGTTTATAAAAGCCATTCTTCGTTCGCGGTAATCCATCGCAACAAAACACTGTATTTATTTTTACTTCGAATAAATATTTCACATTATAATAAGTTTAATTTGATAATAACATGGCAAAGTGAAATATTCTTAAGTAATTAAAGAAATAGGATAGATAAATATTATTATCATAGTCATGAAATGCAATAATACATATTAATATTTTATTGATAAAATAAAACTTTATGACAGGTTCTAAGTTAAATAAAATATAATTATATAGCAGTTATATTTAATATTAAGTGTATGACTATTTTAGCTAGTTGAGAATAATGACAAATTATTAATTTTTGGTATATAAACAAACCTATATTTATAACTAGATTGTTGCTTTGTTAAACTTTTACTACTTATTTTTAAATAATTATGCATATTGCTAATTACTAACTGCATTTTAAATAAGCATAATTAAATAAATAAATTTAAATAAAAAATAATTTATACTATTTTTATTATAAAATATCTGTAATAATTATAATAATAAGTTTTTAATTAATTCATGTAAGAAATACTGTATTATTTCTTATTATTGTTTCTGTTTTTTAACACAGCATATACCGAAATTTACTTTAAAATAATATTTACTTTAGTAGCATATCATATTTTTTAATTAATTTTAAAGAATTAAGAAAAATATAAGTTTTTATTCAACATTTGCCTTGTTTACTTTATTTTATACAGTACCTGTACACTAAATGTATTAATGTAAATAATTTTTAAGTCTTAAAACAGTATAAATCAATATTCTAACTTGCAAAATAAATTGTATAAATTAAAATAAATTGCATTATTTAAAATGGCATATAATCTAAACGGAACCGAATTAATCGTAGCAATAAACAAGGTAAATTTATTATAAAATCGGTTAACCCAAACAATTATTTATATAATATAACAGCTTGTTATTATTTGTTATTGATGCAAATTATAAGATGTAATAGTCAATAAAACAATCGCTAATATTAAATAGAGCAAATTTCTTAGAATAGATATTAAATGTTATATATGCATGTTGTATATATATTTATATTACTTAAAATATTATTGATATTTTAATTTATAAAAGTTTTATTATCTATAAATAAAAATTACTATATTTTAAAAATTAATATATTTTATACAAAGACTATTTTAAAGTGAATGTATATTAGACATTATAAAATACCCTGTAAAAATACATTTTTTACAAATTAAAATAATTGTACAGTGTAAAATAAATCACAGTTTATTAATAAATATGGGCTTTTAATTATGCAGTATATTTATGCATTATAGAAAGCCGACATCGGTATGGGTAGTATTAGCCGAACAGCCGAACGAGCGCAAGCCGTTTCATTTACACCAACGCACTTAGTTAACCCAGTTACATTTTCGGCACCCGTACCGCAAATCAAGCATTTTACCTCGTCGCTATTCGACTCGTTTGATGCAATTATTTGGATAATTATTTTATCACTTATTATTTTATACATTTTAATAGATTATTTAATACTAAAACAATACGCAAATATTTGTCGTCTTAAATGGTCAATGATTTGCGCGTTTTTCGGCCAAACGGTTGACGCGAAGCCAGCGATGCGGTCATCGATGCAACTATTGATTTGTAATTGGATTTTGTTTTGCTTTATATTCCAAACGCTATACTCGGGAGAGCTCTGTACGTCGCTATCGATTGTTGATTACACCGATAGAATCGATACAATCGATGATTTGCGGAAAGCTCTACAAAACAAAAGAGTAAATGTGCTATTTATGAAACATTTCTATTACATTAATTATATTAAGGTAACTATCACTAACAAACTGTTTTCTCAAACTTAAATTTATTAAATTAATACTATAATATTTTGTTTTCAATACATTGATTAATTATTTTTTGATTAGTAAGAAATTAGTAAAAATGTTTTATAATAACTTAACATTAATAATATAAAGTAATAACATGAAAATATTTGTTAATTTAGGTATTATTTAACAAACAATTTTTGCAATTTTGTTTACCAAAATTATAAGTCTTTACATATTAATAATATGATATTATACATAGTTAACATAATTAATTTAATAATTTAACAATAATATATTTTATTAACAGTATAGTAATAAAGCCAAATAAACAATCTAATATAGTTATAAATTAGAATTAATATTGGGCTTAGATGAATTATTTAAATATTAATTTATTAAATTAATTTCTACGTTAATTAGCATACATATTTTAAGAACATTAAGAAGAAAATGTTTGTAACTAAATCATCGCAAGATGGGGAAATTCTGTTGAGAACTAACCCACAAAAATATGTATATTTTATGAATCGAATTGTCGTAAAATATTTTTTGCTTCAACACGACATTCCTCATTTATTATCATGCGAAAATTTACTTATTGATTTTCATGCAATTCCAATGCGAAAGCAATTTAAATATAAATCTCAACTGAATAAATTGTATATTGTTTAAATTATTTTTTAATTATATTGTAATTTATTGATTTATTTCGAATTATTATAATATTTCAATTTATTTAGCATGCTCGATCTGCACAGCGGAGGTTTAATAAACTTTTGGGAAGAAACTGTTTTTAAAAAATATTTGAAATTAAAATATTATAAGAAAGATACTTCTGACCATGATGATTCGTTAAATCTATCAAATTTAATCAGTTTATATCAATATTATTTGTTTGGATTTATATTCGCATTATTTATATTAATATTTGAAATAACGAATTATGGTTTAGTAATTTTAGTAATACTTAAATATTATTATGAATAATTAATAAAATTTTATGTGTACTGTATTTAAAGATTTATATTGTAATAAAATAAGTTTTATATTACATATTCTTAAATCAAAATATTACTTTGTATAATTTTGTAAATCATTATTATTTTATAAACATTTAATAAAGTATAAATACTTACAGATACCAAAAATGAGCATTACAAAATTATGCACTTTGATATAAAATAAATTAACATATACTTTAAAAATATTTTTTTACAATGAATTATATCATCTGAATTTTATTTCAATATGTCAATCATAATTATTTAGCATAAATGTAACATTTATCATTTTAGAAATTCTCAATAATTTTAACAAATATTGGAATATTATATATTTTGTATCAATATTAAAGTAAAATTTGATATTAAATTGAAAAATAATTGCAAATCAATTAAGTGTTATATTTCTAAAAACTGTAAAAAGTGTTTGACTCGCGTCCCCTCAAAAACGATTTCGACTTCATTATTAATTTCATCATTATATTTATTTTTGCTTTCATCATGCAGTATCCTTATATCATTACCAGTCACTTCTAGACTAAACAGCTCTTGTATCATAGAATTTATTTGCGGAGGCGCAATATTCGCGCATTCTAAATTATTATCGTAACATGCATCGAGAATACCCTTCTCGATTTCATAATCATCACGAATCTTTTTCACGATATCGGTCAACCGTTTCTTGTTCAGCTCGGATAAACTTGATAATCTAATCGCGTCAATGCGACGGAACAAATGCTCTTTATACGAACCATTAAACGAGGCGATTGAATTAACCTGTAAAAATTTAGTCACTTTTGCCGCCGCTTTTGTAATTTTATCGCGCTCCTTTTTATACATATTTTCTATCATACTTAAATCTTCTAATTTCTGCTCGATGCTTTTTGCCTTCGAATTGATTGCCGCGAATTTATCAATTATATCATGCTGAATTCTGCTTAACGCTCTTTTTGATCGCAATATCAACAATTTCACGTCGGTTGGAAAATTGCAAAATTTTATCCTGAGCGTTTTCATGTCAATCGCGATTAAATCATCGCTAATATTAGCGCATGTATTATTTAATAAATTCATAATTGTTTGAATGCCTGCTATAATTCGATGAATTCTTTCGCCAATCTTCGCGATGGGTTTGTGTAGCGCAACGACGAGACGCCGCGTCTCGTTGATCGACAGCGTGTTCTGCAGTTTATGCGGCGCTAATCGGCCGCTGCGGTCGCGTCCGCGCAGCACATAGTCGAACAGACGGGTGCACTCGTCTCGCGATTTCTTCCAACTAACAGCATATTCTTCAGCCGCGCATTCGTCGAATTTTATGCCATTCCTCAATGCGACCAAATACTCGAACGAGTCGTTGTCGAGACAGTACACCGTATGCATGTCCACAGCGATTAGGGCATTCTGAATGCCTCTTTCTAATTTACCTTGATTTAATTAATTGTTTCATAACTATGAAATATTAAATAAGTATTTCTACAAGTTATTGGCTTAAATTGGCGAATAAGCTGGAAAACAGGCGAATAGAAAATTCTATTTAGCTTGCTATGTTTGTTACAAGCTACGAACAAGTTATGGTTGTTCAGCATTGAACATATTTGTAAAAATTACGATTATTTATACAACATTCGAATTACATTATTTATGTTTCTATTTTATTTTTTATAAATTTAAGCATTCTAACAACCAAAGCTTGTAAAACTGTTTTATACACCTGCTTTCGAGCGTCATTTTTATTTACCCAAAAGGCTTTTTAAACATGGTAAAGTGCTGTCAGGTTGATAAAATGTACAACGTGTATTTGTGACCAAAAAGACCACATTCTTACATGCATCTTTGTTGAGATGATGAAACAACTGTAGGAAACAGTACTCAAATCCCTTGCCTATTCGCTTCTGATTTGGTCTGAATAAAATGCAAATCAAATCGAGCGCTTCGTATTGCGCGCTAAATGACAATATATGATCGAACGTAATTTTATCATGTACAATTCCACGAGTGTCACTAATTCCGGGCGTGTCAATAAGCCGCACGCGCAACCAGTCGTATTTAAACGTGTACGCGATACATTTCTGCGTGCGAGAATAACCATCTATATCGAACACTTCATTCGCGTTTTCTGCGCCATAAGTTATAATTTTAGCATGATAATTGTCGTCCGTTACTGTAAATTTCGCCGGAATCAGACACAAAGGGTCGCCGCTCTGCGCGTCTTCGAGCGTCTCGTAGTTGAGGTAATTGGCGAATGCGTTAATGAACATCGATTTGCCGACACCCGTCTCGCCCAACAACAACACATTGATTTCACTGACATTATTGGTTAGCCCAGACATAGCGTTAATTTTAATATGAATTTAGCAAATGTTCAAATGTTTTTAATTTTATATTTTATTTATTTTATTTAGCAGTATACTTTATATACATTTGTATGTCTACATAGTGACATTATGGTATTTCAATTATATTCTACGCCAAGCATAATACTTTAGAGTGTTCAATTATCTACTTATTTATATCTTATTTTTACCTCTTTTATCTAGAAAATGAAAACGTATACGTTAATAAACTTATTATTTTTATTACAATTTAGACATTGACATTCCAATAAAGTGTTTAACAATCATATATCTCACTTGACTTATCAGCAAAATAGTAGTGCACGTAATAAATAAAATTTGTATCATTACTATTTTTTAAAACAAAAATTATAGTGTTTTTCAATTATAATTTAAACAAGTAATATATATTTTTTTATTTTGGAAAAATAATTAAATAATTAAGTTTAAATTACAATTAGACGAATTGTTTAAAATTGAATAATTTTTAACATTGTTTTATTTAAATAAACGCGTAAATACTCACCGAACCAAAAAATGAGCATTACAAAAGTTCATTTTAATATAAATTTATTTAAGTAAACATTAAACATATTTGTTCTAAAACAATCATGGTTGCATTTTTTTCCCAAAAATCCCATCATAATTATTTAACATACATACAGTATATGAATGAGTTCTTGAATAGTATCTAGATAATTTTAACAAATATTGAAATATTTTATACAATTGATTTTTTGGCATTAAAATACCGGTATATTGTTTATATGAAATGCTATCGTTATAAATATTTAAATATTATATAGTCATACACAGTTATAAACCCTAAAATGTTTCATGAATCAATTTTCAAAATTATTAATTAACACATTTCATACATGATTAATTTAATAGCGCAATTAAATTCAAATAATTTTATATAATTAGTTTTTAAGGATTAAAATATAGCAGTTTATCCAAACTAAGCGTGAGCATCTCAATCGCGACACAACCATGACGCAATGTAGTGCCGTCTTCAGCATGCGTTCCCTGCGTTTTTCTTATCATGTCGTAAATTTCATTTAAGCGGCGAGTGGTCTAAATGAGCCAAATAACAATTATACTATTATAATATTAACGCATTTTATCTATCAATGCAAAACTAACCGTGCTCATAATGTAGCTTAGACTCTGGCAGCAAGCATACTGCGCGAGGGCGTGGCTAAATGCCTGGCCAAAATAACTAATGCCGAATTTACGATCGAAATAGGTCTCGAAGCCTGATTGAAATTTAGCATGGTACACAAACTTGGCTATATTTTCTCAATGTTAAAAATTAGTATGATAAAATCAAACCTTTAGAGCAACAATAGCAAACTTGTGTATTCGACTGCTTGAGAGATATCTTGCCTTCCTTTACTATTGAACTAGCATGCTCCTGCATTGACTCGGTGCGTTCTATGCATAATACAAACAAACGATAAAATAATTTATAAATTTATAACATATAACATTATATTAATATAAATTATAAATTTGTTGTTTTATAATAAAATAACAATTATTTTTACAAATTACATATATATTATATACATTATATAAGTGAAATATATTGCATTAAATTTAGGATGCCAAAATAGATTAATAGTATCAGTAGCATCCAATTTATACAATACAAACAAATATAAATAAATTTTAATAACTTATAAAATTATTTAAATCAAGTTAATATGTTTAAAATAATTAAAATTACGCTAAACAATAATATAGTAAAAATATTAACTTATAAATACGAAATTCAAATATTACGCACTATTACGACAGCAGATAAAATACCACAGTTTCGGTACACCGGCGAGCGGTCGGCAGTTCTCATCTGAAAGTACACTGACCAGTTTCTCAATCGCAATCGTATCATGAGCAATCACGTCGTGCACGCGCGGATCATTCCATTTAATCGCGCCGAACGCGATCTGCCGGTTCATATCGCACGCGTCGAACCCGAGCACCTGCTCGTGCTGGCCGTGACTGATCACGATTACTACGAACGCTCTACCGGCGCCGACGGCCGCGCTCTGTTCGGCGCCAATACGTGCTAGCGTGCGCTGCATCTCAAGCGCGTTGAGCGCCGGCTCCAGGCGCACGCTAAAATGTAACTTGGTAAATAGGTACACGTAGCGCTCCGTCTCCATGTGCACGCCGTTGTATGAAGCCCACTGGCCGGTGGCGGCCGAGTACTCGAACTGCGGGCCCTCGATGTTGTTGATGATGACGGCTGTTCCGCGTGTGATGCTAAGCACGCCCGAGCGCGCGTCGACCGCCACGCCGCGTTTGGCCACTTCGATGTCCGCGCGCTGCCACTCCATTGGTATTGGTCCGGGCGACGTGTTAAACGCCGATAGCCGGTCGGCAACCGCCGTCTGTCCCGATTCGCGCAACAGTTTAATCATAGCTTTGCATTCGTGGCGCGTGTGCGTCAGCTCCAGTAGTACATACATGAGCTGCTGCTGCTCGGTTAAGTGCTAAGAGTGGTAAAATAAGCAAATATAATTGTTGTATTATGTAAAAAAAATTTAAATGTAAAACAATATTAAAGTTTCATTACCTGTATCATGTTCATATGTACGCCGAAGTGTTGATGCGTTCGCAATACGTATAGGAATATATCGTTGAGTTTAACCGATTCGAGGAAATAAGCAAGGTTACTTAGAAAAGCAGTACGATTTTCAGGGTAGTCCATTTTGCATAGTACAATGTATTAATAAAATGTTTTAGTAGTTGTTAGAGTATTTAATACATAATAAAAATAAGAATATAGATATCAATATAAATATTTTCTTTTATTATTACCTCTTATTTGATAATAACTTAGTAAAGATGAAATTCTGTAGTAATTAAGTGCAATAACACAGATAAGTATTATGATTCATTAATGCATTTAAAACTTGTTAATTGTATATTGTTTTAACACAGATATATGAATTTTCTATTCTTGTTTTTAGTAAATTGTGCATTACAATTTGAAAACAATGCTACTTACAACTTGATAACTAATTGTGCTAGTTTTTTTTAACCAAATAGTGTTTAATGAATTAATTATGTCGTTAAGCCGTTATTCTTTATTAGCATAATAAATGCAATGTTACTGTTTATTATTACACTAAATGAAGGCAATATGTTTATTTTATTGTATTTATTTGCCGAGTGTTAGCTCATATTTGAATTGCCTGTATATTTCAGTAATTAATATTTTATTATTTCGTGTGATTAATTTTAATAATATATTGTATTTACATGTTATATTTGTAAAATTTAGATTTATTATTTAATATCATTTAGTATCATTTAAACATTATTTTTTTATTTTACAAAATTTCTTACATTTATTAATAAGTTATTCTGCATTTATCAAAATAAATCTCCACTGATATAATACTGTTTAATTTGAGTTTATTTTTAATTCAATAAGTAATTGCATGCTTTCTTCATGCATTTGTTGTAATAATAAAAATAATATTACACTAACATATTATTTATGTTATTAATTAATGTAAATTATCTATTGCTAACTAGCATTAAATATTAAATTTATATATTTGTTTCAATAAACGTTAAAATAGAAACACAAAACAAAATTTCTATATATTATAATTGATCATGATTGTATTAATTTGTTGATTATTTACTATATACCGTATTTTATATGTAAAATAGTAAATTAAGTATTTTTGATTGTAAATAGCAGTAGAGATGTCAATAATATAAATTGAAAAAATCTACAATTTATGTTGATTAATTATTATTTATATAAAACGATAAATTGAATGTATTTGCTAATTAGTAAGTTTACAAACTGTTACAAGTTAGTTTTTGGTTGTCTTCGCGATAGCTAGTTTATACCTAGTTACAATCAGGCAGCAGCATGTGCCGGCCCTAATAGAAAAAGGAGCATATCATGAAATGGTTTAACTTGTTGTTGTTTGAATTGCTCTTGTTGCTGCTGTTGCGCTCGCTGAAATGCATCTTGTTGCTCTTGTTTCTGTTGAATTTGTTGTACGGTTTGTGGCAGTTGGTTATCGAATCGTATAGTATCGAGAGATTTGGCAAATTTAGGTGTCCATGCAGGTTGATTTATCATAATATGACTAGGTTATTTTATTTTATACAGTTCTTTTTAAAAAATAATTATCTTATAAATAGTATATTTTTAAAACTACAATATATAAATTAAATTTTAAAAATATTGATTTAATTATATTTAGTTATTTTAAACTAAGTATGTTACAGGTATTTATAAGAAAAAATACAGTTATAAAATTAATAAATTATAACTAATTTACTATTATACTTTTATTTTGCTAGTTTATTTTTATTAGTCAAACATTGCATAGTTACTGTATATAATCAGCAAAGTATATGGCCAAGTTGCCATAGGAATTTTCCCCACGTTGCATTTTTGATTTATCATGCTTATTGGATAGAGAACATCAAGATGAAATACATTTGTATAAGTGAAAATCTTGCAGGCCATATAGTTTACCCGCTAGAGGGCTCCAAAGTATGGAATTTCAAAGTTGTAATATATGACATATATACATCAAATCCGACTAAATAGACCATGCTGATTACGAATATAATATCAGATTTGAGGTATCTCATCAAACAAAAATGTTGCACTTGATAAAGTACATAAATTAGCTATAATTGCGCTATAACTTAAAAACTATTCAAGCTACTACATTTTAACTTTTACCATTCGACTCAGGATGCTTTTTCCAATCGGAAAACGCATATTATTTTGATTTTTAATTTTTGACCAAAAATAACGTACTAAAAATCAAATTTATAAGTCAAAAATTAAAAATCAAAATTATACATGATTTCCGACTGGAAAAAGCACCCTGAGGCTAATGGTGTAAGTTAAAATGCCATGGCTTTAATACTTTTCAAGTTATTGCGCAATTATAGCTAATTTATGTACTTTATCAAGTGCAACATTTTTGTTTGATGAGATACCTCAAATCTGATATCATATTCGTAATCAGCATGGTCGATTTAGTCGGATTTGATGTATATATATCATATATTACAACTTTGAAATTCCATACTTTGGAGCCCTCTAGCGGGTAAACTATATGGCCTGCAAACTTTTCATTCATACAAATGTTGTTCATCTTGATGTTCTCTATTAAATAAGCATAATGAATCAAAAATGCAACGTGGGGAAAATTCCTATGGCAACTTGGCCATATACTTTATCTTTACATCTATAATGTTCGTTTATTTTATTGAATATATAAAATGCAATATAGTTTGTAACATTAAGAGCCAAGATTTGTCATGATTCAATTAGCAAAGTTTACAAACAGACATTTGAATAAATACTATATTAAATTATAGTAATTTCCATTTATTTTTGCAATTGAATAATTTTAATATACAACATATTAAAATAATCACGATTAGGTTTTCAAATAATTCTGTATATGTTAAACATACTGTATATAAAATGCTGTTACAAAGATTGTTAGATATTAACAGGTTATTCGAATTATTTGTGAATTTTGCTTATAATTATTGCATGGTTACAATTATCAGTTACATATATATTTATTTATTTTATTAAATTTATAAAATGCAATATTAATAGAGTGGAAATGTTTCAATGATATCAAAGTATAAATTTCTCATGAAGTCTTATTCAAAATATGAATTTATTTCATATACAATAAACTAAAAATTGATAATGTTAGTTCATATTTGCCAAAGCGTTAAAAGTCTCCAATCGAATGTACATGTATGTAATTGGCTACAAAAATACAGTTATAAAATCATTAGATATAAACTAAGTTGCTTGACTATTTAGTTGTGAATTTAGGCGTCAGCCGGATATTGCCTGGTTACATTCTGAGTTACGTTCGTCAATTTATTACTGTTCAAAGTTTATTTGCTTATTTTATTACTTTTACAAGTTAAAATGCAATCGTTATTAACAAGTTTAATCTTTTTAGCGAAAATCTTTCCGCCAGTCCAGTTTAATTATATCAAATACAATATTCAAGTTTCTTATCAAAATAGTTTATAATAATTTTGCATGCTCTTTTATACCAATCGAAAAAATAATTTTTTTAAGGATTAAAATAAAATTCTTTATCCAAACTAAGGGTCAACATCTCAACCGCAACACTACCATGATACAGTACACTGCCGTCGTCAACAAGTGTCCTTTCCGTTTGTATTACCATGTCGTAAATTTCATTTAAGCGCCGAGTGGTCTACAATATAAATTATTCAACTATACTGTTGTAAAATTAACAAATTGCATATACCAAACCAAAACTAACCGTGCTCATAATATAACTCAGAGTCTGGCTGCACGCGTACTGTGCGAGGACGTGGCTAAATGCCTGGCCAAAATAACTAATACCATGATCAAAATAGCTTTTGAACCATAATTATTAAATATAGGTTAAATTTTATTTTGGTCAATATTAGCGTGATAAAATCGAACCTTTAGCGCAAGAATAGACAACTTGTGTATTTGACTGCTTGAGTGATATCTCGCCTTCCTTGATTACTGCATTAGCATGCTTCTGTCTCGATTCGGTGCTTTCTGTGCATAATATTAAACATGACAACATAATGTATACGTTACTTACATATAATATATTATAATAAGATATAATTATACTTTTATTAAAAGATAGCAACTAAATCAGAAATATGTAAGGTACATTTTATAACCGCACAAAATAATAAAACTTATTTAATACCGATAAATTAAAGAATGCTAAAATAGCTTAATGTTACAAAAAAAAAAATGAAAAGTATAGCGGTATAAAAATAAAGTATAAAAACATTTGAGAATTACGTACTAACGCGACAACAGATAAAATACCAAAGTTTCGGTACACCTGCGAGCGGTCGACAGTTCTCATCGGAGAGTACACTGACCAATTTATCAATCGCAATTGTATCATTATCCATTATCTCTTGCACGCGCGGAGCAGTCCGCTTAATAACACCAAACGCGATCTGCCGGTGCACATCGCACGCATCGAAGCCGAGCACCTGTTCGTCCTGGCCGTGACTGATCACGACTACGACAAACGCTCTTCCGGCGCCGGCGGCCGCGCGCTGTTCGGCGCCAATACCAGCTAACGTGCGCTGCATCTCAAGCGCGTTGAGCGCCAGCTCCACGCGCACGGTAAAATGCAACTGTGTAAATACGTGCACGTATCGCTTCGACTCCATGTGCACGCCGTTATACGGGCTGTACTGGCCAGTGGCGGCCGAGT
The DNA here is from genome assembly GCA_034697605.1 of Metabelba pulverosa. NCBI lineage: Eukaryota > Metazoa > Arthropoda > Arachnida > Sarcoptiformes > Damaeidae > Metabelba > Metabelba pulverosa. The sequence continues at coordinate 12,918 of JAQIXC010001722.1, forward strand.
ACTCGAACTGTGGGCCAGTAATGTTGTTGATGATGACGGCTGTGCCGCCGGTGATGCTGTGAAAACCAGAGTATGGGCCGACCGGAACGCCGCGTTTCGCCACTTCGATGTCCGCTGTCTGCCAGTACATAGGTATAAGTCCGGGCGATGTGTTGAACGCCGATAGCCGGTCGGCGACCGCCGTTTGTCCCGATTCGCGCAACAGTTTAATCATTGCTTTGCACTCGTGGCGCGTGCGCGTCAGCTCCAGTAGTATATACATCAGCTGCTGCGCCTTGGGTAGATGCTAGATTATAATTAAAAATAATATAATTTAAATTAAACACGTCCATAAAGTAGAAATACGGAGCGTATAGGAGCAAAAGGCGGGGCTTAACAATTCAACCAATCACAGAGCTCCAAATTTGTGACGTCATCAAAAGGGGCGTGGCTTAGAATAAAGAGCCAATAGCATAAAATTGAAGCAAAACG
>JAQIXC010001723.1:0-13383 GCA_034697605.1 Metabelba pulverosa
TTTGTAAGATTTGTAAGAAACGTGCTTCACAATTTTTAACAAATAACGCTATTGAAATTTTAATATTTTGCTACTGAATGCATTCTAAAATATAAAAATTTCTATAGCGTTATTTGTTCAAAACTGTGAAGCACGTTTCTTACAAATCTTACAAAGATTTCATCCGCCCTTTTTCCGTAAGAGTCGACAATTATTCTTTATGCAAATTATAATTATTACAGTATATTATATTTTTTACTATAGTATTATGAAAATATAAGTACATTATTATAATGGGAAAATTTTATTTTAATTTTGTATAAAAATAAATTAAAATTGTTTAAATTTTACTGCTAATATTTTGATGCTATTGTATTATTGCATTGTTCAAAATTCATTGGAATAAATAATATATAAACTATTATTGTTTTAATTCTTAAATATATACTCAGATAATTTTTAGAATCTATTTAATGAAGTACAATATACTGTATACTGTATATATATTAAAATATTTCATTGCTATACTTAAATAAATAAAATAAAATATATAAGTTTTGTCAAATAAATTGTATTAATTTATTTCAAATAAATCTGTTTAAAGTATGACACATCCTTTATACATGTAAACGATCTTGGCCAAAATTTAGCATTATACAAATAATAGAATTGAGTTATTTTTAAATCCAAACTATCACAAAAAACACTGCGGGTTACAATAACTTTCAATTAATCGCATAATATATCAGGAATTACCTTGCTTACATGTACTTTCATACATGTAAATTTTTTAAAATTTATTTGTATATAAAGTGTAAATCTTATAAATTATGTGTTAAGACATTTATTAGAATAATAATAATTTATTATGATTTATAATTAATAAATATTATACAAATAAATATATATATACACTGTTTCCAATAAATAGCGCTTACTTTTGTTCACACGCAACAACACGCAACTTTTGTTCAGAGCAATTTTGAAGAGGTTGACTAATATAAATATTATCACAGATAGTCATTTTCATAGAACATAATGGGCAAAAAGTAACATATTTGTTAATTTGCAATAAACTAGTAAAATTCTTAAATATTTTATAACTAAAGTTTATATTAAAATAATTTAAGTTTTAAAGCAATATGAGTTATTTTTTAAACCATTAAACAATTAAATTGCAAAAATTAGCAAGTAAAAATTTTACACATTTTAACATGTAAAAAATCATGTTTGGCGATAATTTTTATATTAGCCAAGATATTTAAAATTGCTCTGGACAAAAGTTGCGTGGGTAGATTCTGAGCAAACTGAATTAAAGTTCGTTAAAATCGGCCAACCCGTTCCCGAGAAAATGTGGTTTAAGAGCCCGCGCTATTTATTGAAAATAGTGTATATTGTTTAAATTATAAGTAAATTATTTACTCCAATCTAGAGTCTATCAGAGATACTGTAATGTTTGAATTACTAAAAATCTAAATGTTTAAAGTATTTTAATTTATTACTGGTATTATAACGCCAAAAATTATCACATGATTATCAATATTTTTACGTGACTTTTTAAATAATTACTGTACATCATAAAACAATAAGGACATCTTTTTTAAACCAAAACGTCGCAGTTATAAAATATTATTTATTATTTAGTTTCCATATGCAATGTAAAAATTATTCGTAAGTAATAATAGAATATTTCAAAATTAATTTAAAATATAATGTTTATATTTTGGTAATAATTAAGATAATAACCATAGTTACATTACTAACTGGTAATTGCCAAGTTAAGTGCGAGCATAGTGTTAAAATACTTCAAATATATAAGTTATGTTTAACATTTTTAAAAATGAACTAATATTGAACTGAATAATTTATATCTAGATTCGACTGCCATATGTTTCCTAAGATATACATAAATTCATTATTCATTAAATAAAGTCATATCAAATAATTTACCAAGGATGATACTGTTCTACTTAATCTTAAAATACTATCACTTGTTTACAATATAAGCAAATAAATAGGCGTTAAAACCAAATAATTGATTGCAGTTTAAGCACAACATTCATGCGATTGACGACAAGAATGACAACAGAAGTGAAGACATCGAAGAATGCGTTTAAAGGCGTGAAGACTTTGCGACAGTTTATGGATAGACTGTCCGATTATCAGACGAATGAAACGCCGAGCGATATATCGCAAACATGCTTAAAGTTGTGCCAAGATTATTTGGCCGGAGAGTGGCTCGATCTGACCGCCGACGACAATGATGTGAAGCGAATAACCGGCGGTTTTATTAATGCCCTTTATTTGTGTGCTATTCGTAATCCGCGCGCACCGGACGACGATCGGGCGCCGAATAAAGTGGCCGTTCGGCTGTTGGGCGGCTTTGTTACACAACAACTGGAACACAAACTTCAATCATTTGTTAATTACACAGTTGTATCTCATAATAATCTTGGCCCGAAATTGTACGGTGTATTTGATAATGGCTTCATTATGAAATACTATGAGGTGCGTTTGAGTTTTTAATATTAAATATTTCTTAATAATTATCAGAATTTTATAATTAGAATGTTTAAAATTAAGCTTATATTAGATCATTATATTTCAATAGTCCAAGCATTAAAATACAATAATTTTGCACATTATCTTTTTACCTAGGTAAATGTCCTGTACCATTTGGTAATTTAATTTGTAAAATTATAGTTTATCATGTTTATAATACGGAAGAGCCATATTTAGTAATTTATATTGTACTGCACTTATTATCTATTATATCACTGGTTGATTTACCATTTATAATTGCCGGTATTTTTTAAAAATGTGAATTTTTAATCTGTAATATTAATATCTGTTTAAATTTTAAACTTTCATATTCTACTTAATAACATAACCACTAAAAATTAGCCAATTAATATGCTTGTTTTAAAAATGCTGACTATTATCTAGCATCGGATATTTACGCATGCTGAATCAAACAATCCGCAATTGCTCAAACAGTTGGCTGTAAAGTTGGCACAATTTCATGCACTTAAGCCTCCAATTAAAAGAATTGAAGAGAATTTAATTCTCCTTAGTAAAAACTTTAATCTTGATAGAATAGTTGAGATAAGGGAGTCGTTTAAAGAGAATGATTGCAAAACATTATTGAACTGCAATTTCAACGAAGAGATTGAATGGTTAGTGAAGTCTATTCGGCGCTCGAACTCTCCGATAGTGTTCACTCACATCGACTTTAGAGACCGAAATATTTTGGTTACGAAACCAAACGATGAGATCGTTTTGTGTGACTTCGATCACTCGACGTATGCCTATCGGGGCTACGATATCGGCTCAATACTAATGGATTGGATCGAAGAGGAAGAGACGTATAATGCGAGAACTGATTCACTACTGAAAGCATTTATTAGTGAATATAACCGCAAATCAGCGCAACTGTTGGGCAAAGAATATTCGGACAAAGAATGCAATTCTTTTGAACACATCGTAAAAGAGGCGAAAATATTTGTGTTATACAAATATTTTCGTTATACTCTCCTCTTTCTAACCGGGGATTTGTTTCGCAAATTGGATCAAAAAACAGTTCTGGTTAGTGTTACCTAGCATTTATAATTTTTTCAATCTAATTTAACTATGTTAATTTTGTCATTTTAGCCGATCGCCGGAAACTGCATTCAAACTTATTATCAGTTAAAGGATTTGTTACTTAAGCAAAATATGCTTGATTAAAAATGTGTTTGACATCTATTTAAAGCTCTGTTAAACATAAACTTATAAAAGTATAAATTATTACTATTAATACAATTATTAATATGCAATTCACAAATAATAAATATATCAAAGAATTAAATATATCATAAAATTATCATTAGAATTACATTTTTACTATAAGTTTGTTTTTAATTATGTTAACTGTATATTTTAAATTAACTGTTATATTGCGTAATGTAATCTTGATACAAAAATAGTTATTAAATATTAATTTTGTGTTTAAATCAATTTGTTAATTAATCTATTTGTATTTATTAATATTTCAATTTATATTTTAATATTTATCCATGTTACTAAAGTGTGACCATTAACAAAATTCGACTTAACGATATTCGAGTTTGCAAAATTCAACTTATCAAATTCGAGTTAACAAAATTCGACATAATGATATTAGAGTTAGCAAAATTCGACTTAATGATATTCGAGTTAGCAAAATTCGACTTAATGATAATCGAGTTAGCAAAATTTGACTTAATGATATTCGAGTTAGCAAAATTCGACTTAATGATATTCGAGTTAGCAAAATTTGATTTAATTATATTCGAGTTAGCAAAATTCGACTTAATGATATTCGAGTTAGCAAAATTCGACTTAATGATATTCGAGTTAGCAAAATTTGATTTAATGATATTTGAGCAAAATGCAAAATTCAACTTATCGAAACTCGACTTTACAATGTTCAGCTTATCGTTATTCGACTTATTGCTGTAATCTCATAAATACATATATTTTTTAATAAACAGGGTTGATTATTTATAATAAATTTACAGACGTACACTATGCGATTTTACTGTAAAAGATTTTAAATTCTATTTGTTTGCTGCACTGGTAAATGGTCACAGTATAGTATTGTAGTTGTATAAAAAATAATCAAATAACTTACTATTATATAATTAATTTCACATATAACTGCTCAAAGCATGACACATTGATGTGTTTCTAAAACTCTTTGACAACTTGTAACTTGATACTTCGGCTTAAGGCAGTGAAAGCGATGTCTATTTGAATGAATCAATTTGTGTTGTTTTAAAGCAGCGATTGTTTTGTATTCTTTATTGCAGTTATTATACAAACATTCGTATTGTCGAGCATTTGTGTGAAAAGTTTGATGTCTTTCTAAGTCATAACGACTGTTTGCATTGTATCGACATTTGGGCCAAAAGCAGTGAAAGCGATCACTCGAATGACTCGACGGGTGCGGCGATCGACGCGATTGCGCGCAACGCCGGCGCCGATAGCCGAGAGAGTCTCGACAACGCGTTTCGGACTATAATTGAAAACAATTTCGAAAAACTAGTGAATACTCCCGAAACGGCGGCCGAAAAGCGGCGGAAAGTGCGCACCGATTGCGACGAGAGTTTCTGGTCGGGCGACGAACTCGCGGCACACGTCAGTCGCATTGCATAAAATTGCTGTCGCGGCGAATCCATAAGTTTTATTTAGATAGTTTTTGGGATAAAATTATATATTATATGGGAACAACATAAAGTGGATATTTAAATATTTTTTACCTTGCTAAAATGTCTCAAGTTATTTTTTAAATATTCAGAAAATACGGCATGGCTTTTTATTGGGGCCACCTAATGACTATTAGTAAACTTAAATACTTATAAGTTATAACAAATATTTTATTCTCTCAATAATGTTATTTTTAGTGAAAAGTTCAATTATTGAATTTTATTTAAATTATTAAATAATTTGTCAAAATTTACAAGCTTGTTGAATAAGGGTTATAATTGGTATTTGAATAATATTCAGTATAAATGGTATAATTAATAGCAAAATACAATTATAATTAAAAGCAATGCTTTGTTTGCCTGAAAACAATTTTTGTTTTGTGCAAAACGTGTTATTCGTGATTAGAATCGGTTTATAAGTCGAAATTAATGTTTCGATTTCTTATGTCTGTGTAAACTTTTTTGATTTGTATAGCTTTTCGTACAATTAGTTTCATTGCATTTATATAATAAGAGTTTTGTGTGAATAGTGTTTACGTGTCTAATAAGTTCAGTACTCGAAACGAAACGTTTATTACAATCACTATAATCGCATTGAAATCGTTTTATAGATAAATGTCTTTTCATGTGGTCATTGAGAATACTATTCGATCGAAAACTTTTGCCGCAATTATCGAAACGACAAACAAATGGTTTGATTCCCAAATGTATGCGTTTGTGTTGAATCAAAATTTCTTTTGTGACGAACAATTTCTTACAGTTCGGAGAATCGCATTTAAATTTACTCATCTTAAAATGAGTAACGCGTTTGTGTTGTTGTAGCAAATATTTAGTCGAATATGATTTTCCGCATTTATTCCAATCGCAGACAAACTTCGCGTTTGAATGAAGCTCTTTGTGTCGAACTAATGAACCTATTCTTTTAAACACTTTATTGCAGTTATTATGCAAACACTTGTATTGTCGAGCATTTGTGTGAATCAATTGATGTTCTTCGAAACGAACTTGATATTTAGCAGTGAAACGACACTTCGGCCAAAAGCAATGAAAGCGATGTTTGCAGTGATTGGCAACACTTCGTCGACTCGAATGCCAAACCGTTTCGACATTTGATTTACACATTTCTATACAGATATTCGAATACATATTCACTGCACTATCGCGAAGACCACAACACAAAACCAACACATTTTCACTCAAAACACCTTTAATTTCAGTTAATTTATTGACTAATTTATTTAAATCATTAAAATGATTGAATGTTATGTTTAACATTTTGTTATAATTGGCTATAAACTAATATTTAATTTTGACAAATTTATTTATAGCAAAGCAATTAACAAAATTAATGCTTTGTTAGACTGAACACAATTTCTGCATTTTTGTGCGAAACGTGTTATTGGTGTTTAGAACCGGTTTTTAAGTCCAAAAGTTATGCTAATCGAAGGCAAACATTATAGACAGTCGACGGACAGATGTTTGAACGCTATCTTTCTTCTCGTTGCTGACCAATGCCTGATAAATAAATTAATCTATTAACATGTAAACGTAATTTATATTAATTATTTCAGTGCATTCTTTTCAATATAATAGCATTCAATCATATCTCATGTTTAAAAAGCGGAAAATTTATTTAAAATGTAGTGTACGTCGCCGTAGCGCTGGTCACCCGGGTGTTTGGCCGTGTAGTTCTCCTGAACTGATTCCAAGCCGTTCTATAAAATAGTATTTTTCATTTGACTAGTTAGTTTGCACTAAATATTATCTGTACTATTTTATTATGATAAAATAGTTTTTGTTATCAAATAATCTATCAAGAACAAAATACTTACACAAAAATAATAAATAGTTGAAATAAACTCAGCTTAATAAACCAGATAAATAGGCAATAAAACCGAAATCTACAATTGGTACATTTATAAACTCATAATTAGCGTAAAATTTGCAGTTTAATTAGGCATGTTTATTGTGACCGAAACCGCGACAACCCATAGAGTTGTTGCCGAAAGCATCGACTTTATCATCAGTTGTAATGAAGAGAATGATTTGTTTTTAAATATTTTAACACAAAAACTCCCTAACATGATAAATATTTTTATAAAAAATTAATATAAGTTTTACAATTATAGATCTTAAAATAATCATGTTACGGCCACTGAAACTTGTTTAAAATATCAATTAAATAAAAAATGTTTGTTTTGCACTAAATGTATGACGAAATTAAATGAAATAGGATTTATACTAATCACAATTTATATTTATTTATCAAGGTTGAAACACTTGAATAAATCGATATACCTGTACACTTAATTGATTGCATTGAATGCCTTCAATCTTTTCTAAACTGAATAAATAGTCGTATAAACAGAAAATTAGGTTTTAGTTTAAACACAACATTCATACGATTGACGACAAGAATGGCTACAGAAGTGAAGACAATGAACAATGTGTTCGAAGGCGTGAAGACTTTGCGCCAGTTTTCCGATCGACTGTCCGATTATCAGTCCAATGAAACGCCGAGTGATATATCGCAAACATGTTTAAAGTTGTGCCAAGATTATTTGGCCGGCGAGTGGCTCGACGCGACTGTCGACGACATCGAAGTGAAGCGAATAACCGGTGGTTTCGTGAATGCCATGTATTTGTGTGCTATTCGTAATCCGCGCGCACCGGACGACGAACGGGCGCCGAATAAAGTGGCCATTCGTTTGTTGGGCGGAATGCTGGATAAGGTGGAGGGGATGAAACTACAGTCGTTTATTAATTACACAGTTATAACGAAAAATAATTTAGGCCCGAAATTGTACGGTGTATTTGATGGTGGCTTTATCATGAAATATTATAAGGTGCGTATGCTTTCTAATATGAAATAATTATGTATAATTATAGAATGTTTTACATTTTAATTTATATGAGATTAATATCTTTACATTGCTTAATTTTAAACATTAAAATATCTTTGTTAAATAATCAAACTATTATGAATATTAGATAATAATTGTCTATAATTATATATTATTATGTTTATTTATATATTATAATTGTAGTAATTCATTAACTAGGGCTGACGCGGGCCAGTATGTCCCACAAATGAGGGCGAGTCGATTGTGTTGCTCTAAATGCTTAGAATGTGCAATTTGGTGTTTTACAATTTTTGACCTTGAATAACCTTAACCTCTGTTGTGTTATACATTGAAATGTATTTTAATCTGTTAGCACTTGTCATGAGGTGTCGAATGAGCCTACTTACGGATTTTTAGCATCTCTCAGTGATGAGAAATTAATTTTTAAGACCAAAACAGTTTTTTGTCATTTTGACCCCCAAGGAGTGTTTCAACCCCCCTGGTTTATGAGACATTCCTATTCTACTTTTTGATGATACATCCAAAAATCATAATAACTTTGAGGTTATCAACTTCGTGGGTACTCATTTCTAGGACATACTGGCAATACTGGCAAATACTGGCAATCATTAACTAAAATTTCACTAATCACTTTTACACTTTAACATTTTGAATAAAAAAAATATAATTATTTAAAAAGTCAATTAATTTGCAACTTTCAATTAAATATTTATTTAATATCTAGAATCGGGTGTTTGCGCATGATGAATCAAACAATCCGCAGCTACTCAAACAATTGGCTGAAAAGTTGGCACAATTTCATAGACTTACGCCTCCAATCAAGAAAATTGAAGAATGCTTAATCATTTTTGTTGAAATGTTTAATCTTGATAAATTAGTTGAGATGAAAGAGTCGTTTAAAGAGAATGATTGCAAAACACTATTGAATTGCAATTTCAATGAAGAGATTGAATGGTTAGTGAAGTCTATTCGGCGCTCAAACTCTCCGATAGTGTTCATTCACATCGACTTCCGGGACCGGAATATATTGGTTACGAAACCGAACGATGAGATCGTTTTGTGTGACTTCGACTCCTGTAGCTATGGCAGCCGTGGCTACGATATCGGGTCTATACTAATGGATTGGATCGAAGAGGAAGAGACGTATAATACGAGAACTGATTCACTACTGAAAGCATTTATTAGTGAATATAACCGCAAATCAGCGGAACTGTTGGGCAAAGAATATTCGGACAAAGAATGCAATTCTGTTCAACACATCGTAAAAGAGGCGAAAATATTCGTTTTATACAAATATATTCTGTCGATTCTATTCTTCTTAACCGGCGATATGTTTCACACATTAGACCAAAAGACGATGCTGGTTAGTTCTATCATGCTATTAAAATATTTTTAATCAACATTGCTAAGTATTAATTATTTCTCTTTTAGCCAATCGCCGAAAACTGCATTCAAACTTATTATCAGTTAAAGAATTTGTTTCTCCAGCAAAATATGCTTGATTAAAATTAGCGTAACGTATATAGTGCATTTTAATTTTGGTATTAATTCAATATCCGGTATTAAATAAGTATTATAAAACATTAAATTAAAAAATAGTAATTATACAATTATTTTTAATTAAATGTGAAATATACAAATATTAAATAAAACTAATAAGCATAAATTTGATTATTAACCATGCACGTGTACTCTAGAGTTACCTAGATTATTTTCGTTAAAGGAAATAAATGGCTTTTACAAAATTATTTTCTAATTAGCATGATACAAAGACGATTATTTTGATTACGATATTTATTTATCATCTGTGTAGCTTTGTGCGAAACGTGTTATTCGTGTTTAGAAACGGTTATTAAGTCCAAAAGTTATACTAATCTTATACTCAAATACCATTAAATTCTACGTTTTCGCACCAAAATATAGTATAAATATTAAATTATACTAGATACTTTTAGATATTTACAACTTAGATATTTTATCATGCTATTATTAAGTAATAATTATTGTGATAATTTATATTAAAAATTTTCACTCAAAACCAAACAATTATTAACTAAATTATTATTCAATTTAAGCAATCTATTTAATATCTTTAAAACTTTATTCATTTTCTGATTATTTTAACACAACAAACAACTTAATACACAATTTGAAACAATCAAAACTAAATAAGCACTTTATTATAATTGCATTGAAATTGTTTTAAAAAATGTCTTGTTTTCAATAATAATAATTTGTCGCAGTTCGGATAATTGCATCGAAAAATTTGCTTGTTTTCAGATTACTTGAATTAATCGATTTGCACAGAATTAGTTCATAAAAATTATTTCAATGTAAAATTAATGTTTAGATTTCTTATGCATCCACAAACTGCTTGCAATCGCATAGCTTTTCGCACAATTAGTTTCATTGCATTTATATAATAAGAGTTTTGTGTGAATAGAGTTTAGATGTCTATTGAGTTCACATTTAGAAACAAAACGTTTATTACAATCACTGTATTCGCACTGAAATGGTTTTATAGATAAATGTCTATTCGAGTGATCCATAAAATGTTGTTTTAGTGCAAAACTTTTGCCGCAATTATCGAAACGACAAACAAATAATTTGATTCCCGAATGTATGCCTTTGTGTCGAATTAAACTGGTTTTCGATAAAAATATTTTCTCGCAATTTTGGTAATTACACTGAAATTGACTTCTCTTCAAATGAGTGACATTTTTGTGTAGTTTTAGCTTATTTTTATGCGAAAATGATTTTCCGCATTCACTCCAATTGCAAATATTTCTCGCATTTGAATGAATCAATTTATGAGAAATTAGAGAAGAATTTGTTTTAAACACTTTATTGCAGTTATTATGCGAACACTTGTATTGTCGAGCATTTGAATGACTCGTTCGATGTTTTTCTAAATCTCTTCGAGTGTTTGCAAAGTATCGACACTTCGGCCAAAAGCAGTGAAAGCGATGTTTGCAGTGATTGGCAACACTTCGTCGACTCGAATGCCAAACCGTTTCGACATTTGATTTACACATTTCTATACAGATATTCGAATACATATTCACTGCACTATCACTACATTCACACAAAACACTCAGATTTTCACTCAAAACACATTGAATTTCAGTTAACCTATTTGAAAAGCTATCAAGTTTATTAAATTTTTCAAATAAAATATTTGTCAACATTTTGAATTAATTGGTACAAAATAAGTGAACAGATTTATAGCAAAAAAACAAATGAATAAAACGAATGCTTTGTTTGACTCAAAAATAATTTCTGATTTTTTGTGCGAAACGTGTTATTCGTGTTTAGAACCGGTTTTTAAGTCCAAAAGTTATACTAATTTTATACTCAGAAACATGAGATATCACTGAATTCCACGTTTTTGCACAAAAATGTTGCTATTCTAAATAATGTATATTATAACAAGAACTAATTTTATTATTTAAATATTTGCTATAAACCGTTTACAAAAAACTACTCTAATATTTAGATTAATAATCTTGATAAATTATTCATAAATTTAGATAAATACGGGTTTGCATCAAATCTGTAAATTAATACATAATCCAAATAAGTTTATGATGTTCATTTAATCAAAATATTTCTGCATTAGTTTGTACTTTATTACATCCTATTTATTGAATTTTGCACTACGGTATAATGTAGAGAGTAATATTTAATAAATTCTTTATTTGCTACATGTTAATAATTACAATTTTAATTTATTAATAATAATTATTATTTTCTAATATTTATATTTAGAAAAATAAATATACTTTATTTAATCAGATTGAATTTACAATATGTATTATTGTTTTTACATATTAATTCAAATATTTTCAACATATAAAAACATTATACAGTATATTATGCTATTATACATTCATTTAAAACAAATAATTAAACATTAGAAATAAAAGTGTAGGAAGATATATAAGAAGTAAAAATTTCGAAGTTATTAAAATTCGCGCTAGCTATTAACTTAACTTGTTATCAACTTTTACAAATAGTATTCAACTCTTTTTATAATTTTTATTTTGTAACAATTAAATATTTAATATGACAAGTAATAAATAGTAAAATATTCACACAATTAAGCTTTAATTATAAAAAAGTTTAATATAAGTTATAAAAGTTTATAACAAGTTAAGTTAATAGCAAGCGCATAAAATAACCTCGAAAATTTTACTTTCAGTGCATAACACATCTTTTACACATGAACATAGTACATTTCTAATTCCAAATTATTACAAAAAGCACCATGAATTGATAATAATTTCTAATTAATCGCATAATACTATATATTAAAAATTACCTTGGTTACATTTCTATATGAAATTCTATTTTAAACGTATGTGTGAATAAAGTATAAAACTCATATTTATTCGTGGTTAGAATTTTATTAAAATTATATACCAAAAAAAATTATACAGATTAGTGTTTGAATGACAGTTTAATGACTTATTTAAATGTTTGAATTTTCAAATGCAAACTACGTTTCGAGTGTTTATTCAATAGATATCGAGTGACAAAACGCTTATTACAATTCCTATAATCGCATTTGACTAGATAATTAGCGCTAAGCCTATGAACGGTATCCATATGACTCTTCATCTCATATTTGAAAACAAATCGTTTATTACAATCACTGTATTCGCATTAAAATTGTCGAACAGACAAATGTCGGTTCATGTGTTCAATTAAAGCCAATTTATGCGCAAAACATTTGCCGCAATTATCGAAATCACAAACAAATGGTTTGATTTCTAAATGTATGCGTTTGTGAGCATACATTATTCTGCCGTTGAGTCTTCTGCTGTTTGTGAGTCTGCCTTTTGAAAGGAATACTTTATTGCAGTTATGATTATCGCATCAAAATTCATCCGCCTTTAGGTGAGCGACGCGTTTGTGTAAATACAGCGAATATTTACTCGAATATGATTTTCCGCATTCACTCCGATCGCAGACAAATCGTGTGTTTGTGTGAATCAATTTGTGTTTATCCAACGATTGCGATGTTTTATACGCTTTATTGCAGTTATTATACAAACACTCGTAATGTCGAGCGTTTGTATGCATTAGTTTATGTATGTTAAATAATGCCTTTGTATTAGTACTGTATCGACATTTCGGCCAAAAGCAGCGAAAGTGCTGTTTAGAGCTGATATTCAAACGTTTGCATTGTTTCACATTTGAATGCATTGTTTGATGTATTCTTAGTATTGATTGATATCTTGCAGTGAACCGACATTTGGGCCAAAAGCAGTGAAAGCGATGTTTGCAGTGATTGGCAACACTTCGTCGACTCG
>JAQIXC010001724.1:0-13380 GCA_034697605.1 Metabelba pulverosa
AAATCGACGGACAATTTGATAGAGATTTTAAGCATGTTGAACAAATTTATGAAAACAAATATATTGGCACTATTTTGGATAAAGCTATTAACCGAAAAGACAAGAAAACTTACGCAATCAAGAAATTAGTTTACAATGGTATATTTATTTCCAATTTCTTTTTATTTATTTACAACATACAAGTTTTTTCATTATTTAGAACCCAAAGTTAATAATTCCTAGAAAATGACATGCTAAATGAAAAAAATATGTCGTATTTAAGAGCATTTTATAATATATTATAAGTTAAAGTTATTATAGTTTAAAAGTAGTCATAGAAGTAGGGTAGTTAAAAAATAAGTTAGAATGACTTCTAAGTTAGTATGTATTCTATGAATGAGAATGTTAAAAAGTATTCTATTTTTCACTACTTTTTAATCATTATATTTATTAAATTTCTATGTAGTATTTGAGGAGGGTGAGAATAAATACGCCAACAATGAAGTGTTTAATATGAAGACAATAAGCGGCGAACGGATAGTCGAGTACTACGACTCGTGGATCGAAAGCAATGGCTTTCTATACATCCAAATGAAGTACTATTCCTATGATTTGAAACGCGTTTTGCAATCGAAAGCCGACGCGTTTGGACGCGAAAAGACGGAACCGATGTCTTCACTCGAATACTACTTATCACTCAATTTATACATTGAACTCATGGAATGCGTTCAGTATTTACATGGATTAGTGCCGCAGGTTATACACCGCGACCTCAAACCCGCGAACGTTATGATTGCAAAGAACGACCCGAACGGACATTACTTAAAGTTATGTGACTTCGGGTTAGCGACGACTCACGGCCGCGAATCGCTGTCCCATACGAGCCGTTGCGGTACTCAGAAGTATGTGGCGCCGGAAGTGTGCTTTGGAAGGCGTTATACCGAAAAGGCCGACATTTATAGTCTCGGGAATATCGGACAAGAATTCTTTGATATTGATATTTATAGTGATTTGTAAGTCTAATTATAAAGTAATTTTTAAAAATCTCTCTTGTTTAATACTTTAACTTTATAACTTTTATCATTGGCTTTAATGTTAAAATTTATGATAATCGCGACAATTAAACAAGATTGTTTTATTTGGTGTATATTAATTAGCTTTGATTAATTACAAAATTGCACTGTTTAGGTCGGAACAAAGATATACGTGTATTGAAGATTTAAAAAGCTACTATGCAGAATTAGACAACATGTTTGTTTCGATGACAAACCAACAATACGCCAAAAGGCCTACCTGTGCTCAAGTGATAGCCAAAGCAGGCGATCAATTGACTATTAGTGCAGACGCGGCGAAGAATAATGCGGAGAATATTTTACTAAAATTAGAAACGCATGAAATTGAGTTCTATTATCAATATTTATGCCATTTATTTAGCAAGAATAATTAATAAATATTTTTATAATGTATTTTAATTATAATTAATGTATGTAAGCTAACTAGATTGTTAAAATATTGATAAGTTGTACTGTAAAATAATACTGTATCTTAGTATCGTCGATTCTAATACATAAAAGTAACATTATATTTTAGTGTATTTCAAAATACAAAGTGCACACCAGACTAGATTCTGAAGACTAAATAGTGTCTAAGTTAAATAAATTTAATAAAAGTACTATTTTTTGCAGTTAAAATTTAAAAAAAATTATAACAAAATTCATTGTATAATGTAACTGCAATTAGGCTGAGGCATTAGTAATGATTAATTTAGGAAAAATACATTTTACTTTAATGTCAAATTATTAAGTTAATTTAAATAATTATAAAAATTAATGCGATTTTATTCAACAAACATGTACAAGTATTATTTCTTTTGCAAAAAGTGCAATGTATAAAATATACTAAGAATAGTAAACTAGTTTTAAAACAATCAACTAACATTATTAATATAGGTATATTATTTCTGACGTTAACGAAAATCTATTAAAAATCTTGATTAAAAAATAATATGTGGTTATACGTATTAATATTTATAATATTTATTAATATTATTAGTATTACTACGTGTTAATACGTACTGAATACATTACGTAGCATAAAATATTTTATCTTTAATTTGTTATTCTTATAAATATATCAATTTCTATGACAATACAGATAAAAGTCTAATCAATAAAACTTTAGATGACATTCTACTTGAATTATGCGTTTGCTATATTATTTCACTCGTTTTCATTACAATCATTGCACATTTTACAAAAATAAGTATTAAGTAGTTTATTTAATTTCCGTAATTATTATATTTGTTAAAAAAATAATAGCTATCAATATTTGTGAGGAATTCTGAAATCATAAGTATATTTATTCATAAAAAGTGTTAATTTTTAACAAAAGAAAAAATGTTGAGTAAAATGCGTTTAAGGAGTGCTACAAATTGGCGGAAATCGTTCGACCGGTTCGGCGACGATATGTGCGAAGAAGTGCTGCAATACCTGTCATTGAGAGATAAACTGCGCTTCGAATGCGTGTCGAAACAGTGGTCGCGAAGTGTTTACCGAAAACAGCGCGAACTAACAATTCACTTATCAACTAGATCAGCATATACATGGTACTTTAAGATAAACCGATATATAGTAAAGAGAATTAATTTCACGCAATTCGAGACACTATTGAAAAAGTGTCGAACAATCAGTAGACTAGAAATGAGTGGAACTGAAAGGCTTGCGACTAAAGACCAAATAATTGATGCGATTATAGCCTATTGTCCGCATTTGACGCAAATTCAGTTCAGATTCAACGCATTGAGTGATGAATGCTATCAGAGATTTGCGGCGAAATTCGCGAAACAATTGAAAGCAAATAATATACGGTTTGGTCCTCCGAATCGCTTCAATAGTCTGATCGAAAAGCACTCGATTTTGCAATTGTTTCCAAACTTAAAGTACACTTTAGGGAAGGGTTTGACTGATATATTCGCTGCGAATACGAACGAAATTTTGGCGAAAAATATACGAAAAATGGATTTAGAATTGCGTTCCGGCGACGAGAAACACATCAACCGATTCGTCGATTACTACGCGAACCGATTGACGCGTTTATGCGTTGATATGAATAGCAGTGAATCGGGAAATTCATTCAATGTTCTGATGAATAGTTTGCCGAAAATGTCGGCTTTAGTTGATTTGCAAATACGTTATTATTGCCAATCGATAAATAACGTATTCGCCGAACAGTTGGCCCGAATCGGTCGCGAGTGCCGACAGTTGCGCCGATTAGTGCTGTGTATCCCTTCTATCGACTCGAGAGATCACGTGGTTTCGGCGATAGTGTCGCCGATTACCGAAAACTACGCGCGAATTGAAAGACTCGAATTCACGTTTCCGAAGAGAATGACTGAATTCTTACTTTTTAGTCAGTCGTTCGCGCGATTGAAACGATTAACGCATTTAACGCTCAATTTTAACAAAAATGCAATAAACGACTCGTTTTTCGTTGATATCGACCGACACTTACCGCTCGTGCAGTCGCTGTCGATATCCGGAGCGAACGTCTCGTCTCATGGATTGCAATCACTTCCGAGACTTCGATATCTGCAGTACTTTCGCATCTTTCGAAATGAACAGAAATTGAGCCCTGAGTTTGTCAGCGATTTGACCAATAATTGCGCGAAAATACGCGATCTTTCGATATATAATGAAATGTAATAATATTACTGTATGTTCTGTACAAGCCTACTCGTACAGTTGAATTGAAATAAGAATAGTAAACTAGTTTTAAAACAATCAACTAACATTACTAATATAGGTATATTATTTCTGACGTTAAAGAAAATATATTAAAAATCTTGATTAAAAAATAATATGTGGTTATACGTATTAATACTTATAATATTTATTAATATTATAAGTATTAATACGTGTTAATACGTACTGAATACATTACGTAGCATAAAATATTTTATCTTTAATTTGTTAGTCTTATAAATATATCAATTTCTATGACAATACAGATAAAGTCTAATCAATAAAACTTTAGATTACATTCCGTTTGAATTACGCGTTTGCTTTACTATTTCACTAATTTTCATTTTGATCATTACACATTTTCCAAAAATAAAGTATTAAGTAGTTTATTTAATTTCCGTAATTATTATATTTGTTAAATCAATAATAGGTATCAATATTTGTGAGCAATTCTAAAATAATAAATTTATTCATTAAAAGTGTAAAATTTTGTGACAAAACTAAAAAATGTTGAGTAAAATGCGTTTAAGAAGTGCTACGAATCGGTTCGACCGGTTCGGCGACGATATGTGCGAAGAAGTGCTGCAATACTTGACACTCGACGACAAACTGCGCTTCGAATGCGTATCGAAGCAGTGGTCGCGAAGTGTTTACCGAAAACAGCGCGAACTAACAATTCATTTGTCAACTAGAACAAAATATGGTGTATCAAGATGGTTCTTTAAGATAAACCGTTGTATATCACAGAAACTTAATTTCGCGCAATTCGAGACACTATTAAAAAAGTGTCGAACAATCAGTAGACTAGAAATGAGTGGAACTGAAAGGCTTGCGACTAAAAACCAAATAATCGATGCGATTATAGCCTATTGTCCGCAATTGACGCAAATTCGGTTCAGATTCCGCGAATTGAGCGATGAATGCTATCAACGATTTGGGACGAAATTCGGTAAACAATTGAAAACAAATCACATACGGTTTGGTCCTCCGAATGGCTTCAATAGTCTGATCGAAAAGCACTCGATTTTGCGTTTGTTTCCAAACTTAGAGTACACTTTAGCGTACGCTTTGTCCGATATATTCGCTGTGAATACGAAAGAAGTTTTGGCGAAAAATATACGAAAATTGGATTTAGATTTGCGTTCCGGCGACGAGAATCACATCAAGCGATTCGTCAATTACTACGCGAATCGATTGACGCGTTTGAAAGTTGTCATAAATAGCAGTGAATCGCAAAACGCATTCAATGTTCTGATGAGTACAGTAGTTTGCCGAAAATGTCGGCTTTAATTGATTTGCGAATACGTTATTGTCTCAAATCGATAAATAACGTATTCGTCCAACAGTTGGCCCGAATCGGTCGCGAGTGCCGAAAGTTGCGCCGATTTTCGTTGTGTATCACTTACATCGACGACTCGAGAGACGACGCGGTTTCGGCGATAGTGTCGGCGATTACCAAAAACTTTGCGCAAATCGAAAGACTCGAACTCGCGTTTCCGAAAAGATTGAGTGAATTCCGACTTTTTAGTCGGCCTTTCGCGCGATTAAAACGATTAACGCATTTAACGCTCGATTATGACTCAAATGCAATAAACGACTCGTTTTTCGTTGATATCGACCGACACTTACCGCTCGTGCAGTCGCTGTGGATATCCATAGCGAACGTATCGTCTCATGGCTTGCAATCACTTCCGAGACTACGATATCTGCAATACTTCCGAATCAATGAAAATAGGCAGCAATTGAGCCCTAAGTTTGTCAAAGATTTGACCGATAATTGCGCGAAAATACGCGAACTTTCGATATATCATTGAATTGTAATATAGAGAAAAACTGGTTTATATTTCCCATTTGCATATAACTATTTCCCACTGCTGGCCTAGCGGTCAGAATTATTTCCCGCAGCTGTGCTATTAATAATAAGCAAAACTATTTCGCGTCTCATCTGTAACTATTTCATACACTACCGAAAACGCTGTATGTGTTGAGTTCTGCAGCATTACAACTAAGCTCATTAATTTTAAATCAATTATTCTAACATTATTTTTTTATTAAAGAAAAGTATACTTTATTTGATGAAATGCTATACAAACTATAACTTTATAACTTAACGCATAAAAAGCGCATTTCGAGTGACAAGAAATGTTGTGAAAGTGAGTGATCGAGTGTTTCGGATCTGATTCGACGTACGAAGTATTTGCATACCGTTTCGATTTCGACACCAAATTATTATTAATGATTATTTATATTCATTCTTTTAGCACGTTATTTTATTAAAATTGTTTTATTTTATTTAATTAATTAATTTAATTATAATAAATAGTTTTTTACATTAAACTTTTCAGTTTTAATACTATTTTAATTAATAAATTATTTATAATTGTCAAAATAACTAAATAGATATTCAATATTCTTTGATAATATAATTACATAGTTACATTTATTCGACTAGCGATTACGGGTTTATTTGATCTTTTCGTTTGAAATACAGTATTTCGGAATTTTATACTGCATAATTCTTATATGATATAATGACATAATCATACAGTAATAATTTTGCATGTTAAATATTGAAATAAAATTATATATTATTATTTAAAATTATATCTTAGCAAAACATTAAACAGATTCTTATTACTAGTACAAATAAACTTAACTGTAAAATTTTCCATTAATATTCTAAAGTAAGTATAAGTCAACAAGTTTATATATTGTGTTTTATTAATTCGTTAAATGTAAAATTAGCAATGTTTGATTTCTAATTCAGACTAGTCTAAATATTGCATTTGTTTCAAGGTTATTTTATACTTGCAATACATACTTTATATTTATAATTTACTGTTAAAACACTAACACATCTAAACTTAAGTAGAAACAAAGCTCGGTATATATTTACTTTTACATATCACAAGTAATTATTTTTACTGCAATAAACCATTATCACTTAAGAACTATATACAGTATAATTAAGTAAGTAAATAAATTAATCTATTTCGTAACCAAATTGACAATTAAAAGATTATATCTTAGTTTGTAATAGAATAATATCAAGTTTATAAATTTATGTTTACATTGAAAGTTATTAGTCTACGTGACATTTTTATAAAAAACACATTTTATATTTTATTAACATGTTGGTGAATAAAGCGCTACTATAATGTTTAGTTTTTAATAGTGTTGTTAACTGCATAACTCCATACTACGGACTAATTTTTAATTTTAAATAATAGTGAGAAACTCATTATATTAGAACACTTAAAGACCTGAGTCGTGACCTGAAGCTCTTGTTGATAAATAAACATCAAACTTTTAAATATAGAGCTGAGCCTAGACATCACATAACATACGGTAATAAAATTATTAAATTGGATGATATACCGAAAGTTTGCGTATTTTCGCGCAATTATCGGTCAAATCTTTGACAAACTTAGAACTCAATCGCTGCCTATTTTTATAGATTTGGAAGTATTGCAGATATCGTAGTCTCGGCAGTGATTGCAATCCATGAAACGATACGTTCGCTACGGATATCCACACCGACTGCACGAGCGGTAAGTGTCGGTCGATATCGACGAAAAACGAGTCGTTTATTGCATTTGAGTCATAATCGAGCGTTAAATGCGTTAATCGTTTCAATCGCGCGAAAGGCCGACTAAAGAGTAAGAATTCACTCAAACTATTCGGAAACGCGAATTTGAGTCTTTCGATTCGCGCGTAGTTTTCGGTAATCGCCGACACTATCGCCGAAACCGCGTCGTCGCTCGAGTCGTCGGTCCAAGCGATACACAGCACTAATCGGCGCAACTTTCGGCACTCGCGACCGATTTGGGCCAACTGTTCCACGAATGCCTTATTTATCGATTCGCGTGAATAACGTATTTGCAAATCAACTAAAGCCGACATTTTCGGCAAACTATTCATCAGAACATTGAATGCGTTTTCCGATTCACTGCTATTCATATCAACGCATAAACGCGTCAATCGGTTCGCGTAGTAATCGACGAATCGGTTGATGTGTTTCTCGTCGCCCGAAAGCAATTTTAAGTCCAATTTTTGTATATTTTTCGCCAAAATTTCGTTCGTATTCGCAGCGAATATATCGGCCAAACCTTCCGCTTGAGTGTACTCTAAGTTCGGACACAATCGCAAAATCGAGTGCTTTTGTTCGACCGTATTATAGGCGTAAATCGGAGTATCAAACGATATGTCATTTGCTTTCAATTGTTTCGCGAATTTTGCCGCAAATCGTTGAAAGCATTCGTCACTCAATTCGTCGAATTCGAAGTTAATTTGCGTCAAATGCGGACAATAGGCGATAATCGCATCAATTATTTGGTCATTAGTCGCAAGAAAGACATTTCCACTCACTTCTAGTCTTCTGATTGTTCGACACTTTTTCAATAGTGTCTCGAAATGCGCGAAATTCAGTTTTCTTGCAATATATCGGTTGACCTTAAAGTACCTGATATATTTTGATCTAGATAACAAATGAACTGTTAGTTCGCATTGTTTTCGGTAAACACTTCGCGACCACTGTTTCGAAACACATTCGAAGCGCAGTTTGTCTTTCAATGACAAATATTGCAGAACTTCTTCGCACATATCGTCGCCGAACCGCTCGAATGATTTCCGCCAATTCGTAGCACTTCTTAAACGCATTTTAGTCAACATTTTTTGCTTTTTAAATGATTTTTACACTTTTAATGAGTAAATATATTTATTATTTTAGAAATGCGCACAAATATTAATGCCTATTTTTACTTTAACAAATACAGAAATTTAAACAATTAAATAAACTACTTGATACTTTTATTTGTATAAATGTGTAATGATCATAGTGAAATCGAGTGAAATAGTAAAGCATACGCGTAATTCAAACGTAATGTAATCTAAAGTTTTTTATCTTTGGCCTTTTTATCTGTATTGTCATAGAATTTAATATATTGATTAGATTAACAAGTTAAAAGTAAAATATTTTATGCTTATTAATTCATTATATAAACATTTTATTTATTTATCGAGATTTTTAACAGATTTTCATAAATTTCAAAAATAATATACTTGTATTAGCATAGTTAATTGATCGTTTTAAATGCAGCTTACTCGGTAAAAGTTGTTGTTAACAATCTTACAGTATTAATTTAATATTAAATTACAACACAATTCATACAATTTATATATTTAGTTCAATAAAAGCAGTGTATTTTTTCATACTATTAATAATTTTTAATAATTGCGATTCGAATCAATTTGATTTTTCTCAATATTTCTTAGAGTTTATACAATTAATATAATTTTATTTATAACTTCACAAACGATTTTAGTTTAACATGTTTATTCTGGAACATTTTTGAAATAAAAACCAATATTAATATTGTTTGATATAAACTTCAATTAGAATTTAAAACGTAACTTTATTTGTACTTTCTTACACGTATTAGCAGTAAACAGTATAATTTTTGAGCATGCTAATTCTAAGCGTGACCAACGCATAATGGTCAATGTGGTTGTCTATCGCCACCCAAGCAATCCGAGTTCGAATCCAGTTTGCACTTTTTTACATGTTCATTTTTTTTGAATATTATATATATTTAGAGATTAATAGAAATAGATTGCCATCTATTGATAATATTGAAAAATACTGCCATGATACAATTACGTCAGCAATCAAAAAAATGGAAAATAAATGTATTAATTTATCCTTATAATCCATAGATGGCAATCTATTTCTTATAATCTCTAAATATATATAATATTCAAAAA
This sequence comes from Metabelba pulverosa, assembly GCA_034697605.1. Classification (NCBI taxonomy): domain Eukaryota; kingdom Metazoa; phylum Arthropoda; class Arachnida; order Sarcoptiformes; family Damaeidae; genus Metabelba; species Metabelba pulverosa. The sequence goes on from JAQIXC010001724.1 coordinate 9,483, forward strand.
AATGAGCATGTAAAAAAGTGCAAAACGGATTCGAACCCGGATTGCTTGGGTGGCGATAGACAACCACATTGACCATTATGCGTTGGTAACGCTTGAAACTGGCATGCTTAAAACTTATACTGTTCAGTGCTAAATGTGTGACATCAGATATAAATATAAGCCACTTGTTGATATTTATTGAATTAAGCATGAAAGTATAAATAAAATGGTTATTTGTATTAAATAGCTTTGTTTGTAATATTTAACATAACTTATTAATTATATTGAATGAATAAATTATTTTATTTCCTATCTAATCACAATGCTTAAAAATATTTAAGTTTGCATAAATAAGTAATTTCATTCGTATATTAATTGAATACAAACATTCTTGCATCTAATTTTTGCAATGATTATTTATTTATTCGAGTAAACAGTTGTAATTTACAATTAAAAGTGGAATAAATTGTATTTATTTCGAATTTATTATGAAAAACAGTATTATCGCGAATATCGTGAACAGAGTTTGCGTTTCCGTTTTCAGCGCCGAAAGGAAGCGCTGTCTACCTAATAGCCGGTCCTCCACATCTCCATCTACGCCTTCGGGGCCGCGGCGTCACCGAAACGCTCGTCAGGATCTTCGAGCGCCAGACGAGTGCCGAAGCACTCGATTCACTCAACTCTCGTCCGTTATATTTGACGCGAAATGTACGCAAATATCGCAGTCGAGACACACGACTCAATGCAATGGCCGTAATGTTCGCCTCTTTTATCCACAAATACCGCAAATTCGGCCAATATTTGTCTATATCAGTGAAGAATGAGTTGCCGACGACGTAATGATTCCGACTAATAGATAACTTAAGCGTCAAATGCGTTAAACGAGTTAATCGACGCAACATATGACTGCGAAACTCGAATTGAGAACTACTATCAAAATAGATCTGAATTTCGAGTCGAGTTAAGCCTTTGAAGTACTTATCGATTGCATCGATAGTCGCCAACTGTTCGGCTAATTGTGATTCCGTTCCCATATATAGCGACAAACTCTTCAGTCTTCGACAGCAGCGGCCGATTTGGGCCAATTTTTTCGAAACCTTTACATCGGATTTGAGATAATTCAGCCGCAAGTCCACGAGCGCCGACATCTGCGCCAAACCCGTCGCCAACGCATTGAGCGCCGCATCGCTGATGTCCACAACCGTATCGATCGAAATGTACTTCAGATTGAGTTTCTGTTTGTCGACGAACTGTGCGAACGCCTCGACATCGCTGTCCCGGAACCGAATCGACAGTCTCTTCAATCCGTTCGCCAGTAATAGCTGTTTGTTATGGACTAACACTTCGCCGAAACCGTTGACGACTAGAGCGTTGAGTCCTTTGCACGCATTCAGACTCGAGTTATACGTTTGAAAGCCGTTGTAAGTGCCGTTCAGTTCAATCGATTGCAATGTTTTCGCAAACTTCGCGCAAAACGTGCGAAACGTTTTCGGTTTTATCGCCTCTAATATGAGTGTAATCGCCGATATGTGCCGACAGTTTCGCGCAATCGATGCATACATTCGATCGATGAGCGGATATTCATATTCGTAGAAACTCTTCGGGAACTGAATCGACCGAATGTGCGGACATTTGTTGAGAATTCCGTCAAAGCGTTTCGATGCCGTCTCTAAGTCAGTCAGAAACACCATTCGTCCCATCAGTTCACTCATATCGAGTACGCGTTGTCTCTTATGCGCCGATCGGCGCCACTGTTTGGCCACCGATTCGAAGCGAAACGAGTCCTCAAACGACAAGAACTGCAGAATCTCTTCGCATAAGTCATCGCCGAATCGCGACATCGAGTCTCTCATATACTGTCGCTCTTCGGCATCGCTTCGAAGCATTTGTTTCGTTCTCTTGTTTTCAGACATTTGCAAAAACAGTGTTTAAAACTGAAAACTATATTAATGTCAAGTATAATGTCAAAATAAGTTTAGAAAAACTATCTTGATAGAAATGACTTGCAATTATACAAAATTAAATGAAGAAATTTAGTTCAATTGAGAATTTAAATGCAAAACATGTGCCGAATGTCATAAACATTGAGTCTTTGATTGTTTACAAACAGCACAACAGGTGTTCAGTAATAACGTTCTCTAAACTCTCGGCCGATGGACAGCACTACTGCTCTCTCACTGTCGACACCGGTTTGGCTGCGAATGGGAAGCGATTATTGAAAACAAAACCTAAACGTTGTTTATGTCGAGATATTCAAACGAAAAGCGCGTTTTTGAGTGCAATCTCATTCAGCGCACAGTCTCTCGCAATTAAATTATTTAACTTTAAATCAATTTGAAAAATTTTAAACCATGTTTATTCTAAATGTTAATATAAACTGAACCAATTTATACAAAATCATTTTAAACAAAACTTCTCAATTAATCTTAAACTACAATCTGTTCATTGCTTCCCAAACAGTTCGGCACATATTTTGCATTCGTTTGTCACAAATAAATCGCTAATTAATCGAAAATATTAATTAAACTTCAATTCAAACGAAACAACTGTTGAAATAATATTTTTTAATTAAAAAAATATATTTTGTAAAATTTACAGTGATTTCTCAAAATTTCAACATCTCAAAAACAACATTCTTAAAAATATAGCTTAAATTGCAAAAAAAAGTCTTATTACAATTTATTTAGGTTTTACTAAGAATATAATATGTTATGAAATTAATTTTTTAGTAAATGTTTCATTTTAAATAGCATTACTTATATATAATTTTAAAAATTATTAATTAAATCCATGTTAATTTTGCTGTTTTTAGTATTACTACTGCTAGTAAGTTACAGTATTATATTATTTTAGATTTATTTTTTATTCAACAATTAAATTGAATACAATGTAACTTAAAATAAAACACATGTTTAATATCAATACGAGGGCTTAATGTTCTAAAATATTATTGAACGAGTAGAGAATTGAACAGTAGTATGTTTGTAAAAAATTATACAGTATATTAAAAATTACTACTGTGTAATATAGTGTAAGTAGATTTCAATCCTCATCAGTAACCCAACCATCGCTATCGACATTACTACTGATCGAAATGGATACCACTTTTCGGCAATTCTTATACATCCGCTCAACACTCGACTGACTCACTAACTCGACGTTGTCTTCGACGCCAAACGTACGCAGATTTCGCAGTTTTGTCAGCGAATTGAGCGCAACATCTGTTATATTGACGTTAGTTAACCACAAATACTCTAATTTCGGTAAATGCTTATCAATGTCGGCGAAGAACGCGTCGTTCACTGCCAGCCATTCGTCGCTGTAGTGCGTGATCTCGAGCGACAGATCCGTTAATTGAGCCAATCCTTTGAAGTGCTCACTCCGTAGGTGAACCGTAAGGCCGGCGCTCAGCTCAAGCTGAGTCAAGCACTTGTAGTTTCTGTCGATAACTGTTAGCATGTTATTAATGTTCGCAAACTTCGCCGCTTTTCCGCTGCCATCGACGCGCACACACAGACTCTTCAGACGCGGACAGCTCCGGCCAATCCGCGCCAACCGTTTCGTCACCTGTCGGCGCGCTGTCGGGCCGTCGCGAAACGTGACGTCCAGCGCGACCAACGCCGACAGTCGCGCTAATCCGCTCTCCAACGCGTTGAACGCACTTTCGGTCACTTTCGCGTCGACCGTAAACGCCGTGTATTTCAAACTTCTGCTGCAATTGTCGGCGAACACGGCGAACGCCGCCGCGTCTTCACTCGTGTACTCGAAGGTAAGTTTCGCGAACTTTTGCGTCAAAACGAGTGTATTCTCGCAGTTTGTGAACAAATTGGCGAAACTCAGGTCAGAGGTCAGGTTTTGCGTCGATAGTCGGCGCAAATTCGGGCAGTTCTTCAGATAAAACTGTACCGTCGAGTGCAGG
>JAQIXC010001725.1:0-13374 GCA_034697605.1 Metabelba pulverosa
CAAAAATTGTAGCAGATTATTTTACTAAATTTACAACAAATTACTATGCAATTGCTGATGTAATCGTAACATCTTAATTAATAATCAATAAATATAAACTTTGATATGAAGAAAATTAACAAAATGAAAAAAATTTCTATTAGCAAATTTGATATTTCTAAAAATCTAAAAATTATGTTTTGCCGCTATTTGAAAAGTAAAACTTATTTTAAAATTTCTTTCATACCGAAGATGCGGGGGTGAATTCTAAAGAATCTGTATTGAAAATTTCTAAAATCGGTCTAGTAGTTCCCGAGAAAATCGGGTTATACATCAATTATCTCTAAGTTCCAACGACTGTATATTAGTTACTAAATTTGTGCTTCATACATTTCATAGCAAAAATTATAAGTTTATATAATAATTTAAATTTTTTAGTACGATTTGAGGGGTGGGATCCAATTTACAATAAAATTATTTTATTCATTAAATGAAACTAAATTATATACTTAATTTACAGTTTGTATGTGTAAGGTTATATGTGTTTTGTTTGTATGAGGTTAGAGCTGAGCGGGTCCAGGTGCTAAAGGTCTTTACCCAAGACCTGAGTCCGCACCTAGACTTCTTGCTTAAGACTTCAACCTGGACCTTTGAGATTTGCTAAGACCTGGACCTAAGTCTGGACATCAGGTCTAAGTCGTCATCGATAACGTGCACTCCGTTGTGGCCGAGAATGATTGGAGATCCGACACGCGCCCGCACATTACGGTTATGTCACGAACAAATATAAATTACTTTTAATGTGATACATGTATATGACAGCAAAAAATGTACATGTCTGTTATCTAGATTATTTAGTAAATTTCTTTGCCTATTGGTAACCATTTAATATAAAATTATGTTATTTATTAAATGAAACTAACAGTCGTATTCTTGAATCTAACTTAAGTGTGAGTAGCAACTTAAAACTCAAACTCAGACCGGATTATCTCTATCAACGTATTCAGAGAACCGACTGAAGGGTTTGAAAACTCAAATTTTGGTCACTTGGGACCCAAAAGTCAACAAAACTGAGACTCAAAACTCAAAAATCTGAGTGATTGCTGGACCAGACTTAAGTAACAACTCACACTTAGTTTTAGCATATTTTCTGAATACGACTGTAAATTTTAAAACTAAGATACAGTTTGACAGAATAAATGCGTAGAAATTTGCACTTGCAACATTTAATGTTTGTCTATATTTATTAACGTTTTACAAAAAAAATTGTTAATTTAAATTTATTATGCAAATTTATGCAACTATAAATATATTGATATATAATTGGTTAATAATTTATAAAACTTATAAAACCTTATTAAGCCTTATTACCTTAAGCCAATTGCCGGTGTTTAAAATAAAAGTAACAAAGCTACATGTGCGCAAAATCGACTAAATTACAGTTAAATTTTATGTCCACAATGTGTACATCATATACATGGTTCGGGAACCGCGATGTATTATAAGCTCGCAGCGACGTATTAGTTGTTGCGGTTGAATACCACGTGTGCAAACATCAACGCCTTGTGCGCCGAAATGCGTGCAAATATGCATGCGTTCAGACTATTCGAACGCCGGTATCCGAACCGGTTCTCAATTGTCAGATACGAAGAGCTCGCGACCGATCCGACCGAATACACAAAGTTATGGCTGCGGAGACTGTCGATTGCATACACCGCGTGTGTTCGCCGATTTCTGCGAACGACTACCAACGCGACGGCGCGCCGACCGGCCAAACGGAATGCCTACACAACGGTCCGGAGCTCGAATAGCGTAACTTTCGAGTGAATGCAGACGTTGAACGTTATTGATATACTACGGGTGCAAACCGTTTGCGTCGATTTACTTTGACAGCTCGATTACCGATTTATTAGTTATACAAGTTAATCTAATTTAATTTATTAATTATGACGTAAAATTAAATATATGAGTATGAATTTATTAATGTGTTACCTGGAATTGTTCTATATTAATTAGTGCCCTCAATGGGATTTAAACCCGAGTGCTTTCGCGCACAGCCAGCTACGTTAATCGCTCGGTTAACTCCTATTATTTAAGTAATTAATTTTGACAATTTTAATAACTGTTAACCAAATTATCATTATGTCATAAAAATTTATTATTAACGTAGCAAAAATATATATAGTTTTATTGCAAATAAAATTATATGTTTTGAATGATTTTAACAATATTTTTATTTTATTTGTTATTATTATATATTTTTAAGTAAATAATTTTTATTTAATAAACTCTCATGCATCAAATAAATTAAGTTAATTTAAAATCATTATTCAATATTTGTAGTGTAGTTTTAATCCAAATTAATGAGTAATAATTATTATTGTTAAATAGTTATAGTTGAATTTTTATACAATTTGTGGTTTTAACACAAATTTTTTAAATATAAACTGTAATTTGTTAACAATTGTTATTCTATATATAATTAATAAAGCTGCGACTCCGTATTATTTATGGCTAAAGTAGCATACTCTCCAAGTTTGTCACACAAGCTGCTATTTATGTAGAAAACGAGTTTTTGCATTGCACAAATGTAAGACAGACAGGTCAAATGAAAAATTGTTTAAAATTCAATTGACAAATGTTTTGCCCCTGATTGTCTTACATTTGTGCAATGCAAAAACTCGTTTTCTACATATATAGCAGCATGTATGACGAACTTGGAGCGTATGCTACTTTAGCCATAAATCCTACGGAGTCGCAGCTTTATACATTAGTATATAAATAACAATATAAATAACACTTATCGTTGATGTGTATAGTCACGAAATATATTTTAGAATTATATGTTTAAAACAATTATTACACAATATTTTGTGTTATTGTAAATGAATAACATTTGCAATAAAAATAACTATTAAGTATAAATATGTTTAAGCTAATTTAGTCAATAATTTGTTTAAACAATGCATTGCATAAACTTTTAAATATATTGTAAGAGTATACAATCAATATAATTAAAACTATTCCATTCATAAGTATATAATAAATAATAATAATTACTGTATAATAACTTCTTAAACTAACATAGATACATGCTAAGTCCGCAAATAAAATACTATGAAGTCTATTAATCCAACAAAAATATTAAATCAAAATTTAATCATACCATTAGTGGACAGTCATCTCTATAGAATTGGTTTATATTTGAAAAATACGCATTCTATACAAACGAGAGATTTAATTAGCAAACCAATTGTTATTTCTATCATGATCGTAATATTTTTGGTTAAACACACAGTTTGTATTTTCTCGTCAAATAACAGCAGGTTTTGGTCGCTAGTATTGGGCAACTTTGAATACTTTTACAACTTACCATACCACTTTAATCTGTTTGAATATTCGTGTCTATACTTTTGTATTGGTTTACAACTCTTGTATTACTATAACTACCGAAAAGGTATAAAACCGACATTTCTCGCAGTGTTTGAAGTGATGGCGGGTTTGCGACCGCCGGCCGACGTCGGACTCTATGATCCAATACTAATACATAAATTATTAAAGAAAACAAAATTTGTTTTAAAACTTGTCAAGTTGCTAACAAACAAAACATGTTTATATATATTTATCAATCTAATTACACCTGTTACATATGCGATGTATTGTACACCGTTTGAAGCAATTGCGTATGGTACACCAAATGCTATTGTGTTTTTTGTACTTGTTTATTTTGGCATCAATTGTGTAGTGTATAAGTTTTTCATATTTAATATTTTATCATTTTACTTGAAGAATAAAATTAAATTATTAAACAAGAATTTAATATACAATAAGAAATATGTTTTAAATAATATTTTATCAAAATTACGAGCATTTGATTCAATATATCGTGAGATCGATGACTACGACCGCAGTTATTGGTCAAAGTTTTTGCTTATATTTTGTGCGACCCTTTGTAGCGCTTTTATCTTGATACTTTTTAGTTTGCTATTTAGTCAAATGACATTAATTGTCGAATTATTTTTTGCTTATATTGTGTTGTTAGTCGGCATCACATTTATCATGATTATATTTTCCGCGTCGTCGCTTAATAGCGAAGCGAATAAATCGTATAAAATATCGAACGAGTTATTTGTTAAACAAGCTAGATATTTTAAAAATAGAAATTTACCTAAAATAAAATTTGCATTACTAATCAAATTAAAGGTAATTGATTGAAATTGAGTATTATAATTATTTATAGAATATTTAACCATTTTATAGATTACCGGAATGATTGAGAAAAGTAGTAAAAAGAGGGTTGGTTTTCACTGTTGGCGGCTATTTATCATCAACTCATTCAAATGCTACGAGGTAATTATATTACCTGCAGTATAATTTATCTGATTTTGAATTTAGATTTCTAATTTTATTTTAAATTCAAGATAATTTAAGATAATTTTACAATAATTTTTAGCAAACTTTGTTTTTAAAAAACCTTTAACAAACAAAATTAAATAGTATAAATTATATTTAAATTATACGGGTTATATTGTAGCATGCTTTTAAATAACTTATTAATTATTTATAAATTTAAATTTTTTAATAAAAATTTAATTTAATATAGATTATTTTATACTTGGCGATATTATTATGCAAAACTATCAAACGTGCAAGATAGTAGCTCAAATAGGTATTAATTTACTAATAAAATATTTCTATTTTTATAATGATATAAAATATTTATATTTTTGATAATAAAAATATAATAACTGTATTTAAATAGAAATTTTGTTTTATAATTGTTGAGGCATTAACTGTTGTGAATTAAATTAATTATTTCTACTATTTTGTTGAAATACTAATAATAATTACAAAATCCATAGTTCCTTAACATTAAACTTAATGACAAAGCTTAAAAACAACAGAACATCTAAATACGAAATGTTATTTTATGTAACAATTATTATATTAACTTTAGCTCAATTGTAAGAAATATATCAATAAAATTATTTATATGTCCCTAATGTTAAAATATATTTTATACAGTACTAAAAATATAAAGATTAAATATAATATCAATAAACAACATTTTATCAAACAATTAAATTGCAAAAATTTTATGAATTGGTTGTGGGTGGGTGGGATAAGATTGAATTCATATATACCTTTTCTTTGTTAGCAATTAAAGATATTAAAAATTAATTCTACCGTATATAAATTTTCATTTTATAATTAAATAAATTTAATTTAGTTTACTCTAAATTTAGCAATATTATTATGCAAAACAATCTATGTACAAGATAGTTGCTCAAATACATATTAATATAATAATAAAACATTTTATTTTTATTTTAATATAGTATAATTATATATTTTTTTAATAAACAATTTAATAACTGTTTATAAATTATAATTAGTATGCAATTTTACATATAGAATCTTATTTAAAGTACTAATAATAATTGCAAAATCGATAGTTATTTAAAATAAAGCTAAATGGCAATGATTGAAAACAAACGAACATCTAAATACGAACGTTATATTACGTAATAATTTTTACTATTTCTTTTGTTTATACTGTATAATATTAGTTTGAAATTAATAGTAAAAAATATTCTAAAATATTTTATTTGCATCTTTCTAATTTTTTAATTAATTTTAAACAGCATTAAAAAATATAAAAATTAACTATAATTTATAAATAAGCAACATGTTTATCAAACAACTAAATTGCAATAGTTTTACGAATGAGAATATGGACTTATACTATGGTTCGGACATTGTTTCGAATCAATCAGTCGAAGTGCAACCGATTGCGAGTCTGCCGTACATCGCATACTCGGCGCACACGGATGTGAACGGAACGCTCATTCGATACCAATGGTGTGGACCGCTTATGACGATAATGAGAGAATTTTCTAAGCTTGCTAAAATTAAGTAAGTTAATTATATTTATTTATAATAATATATAAATAAATTTTATAATGAAATATTTAATTTAATATTAGATTATTTAATTATTAGATTACTAAATATGGTTAAATAAGCTAGTTTATTTATTTAATAGACTTGCATTTATGCCGGCGCCCGATAGCAATGCATATATGTTGAATCGCTACTTTGAGCATGGTGCCGTCAGGATGTCGAGTATATTGCTCTGTCCCATTAGCGCGTCGACATACATGCGCTACATTGTAATGTTAGCGGGAGATGCTAACATTGCTCGGCTTACCAAATCGGTTTATATGGCTGAACCTGCTAGAATTTTAGCATTTACGCATATAGGTTAATAATCTATATTTCTAAATTTTACACAACAATTTAATGTAATGGTAAAATTATCAACCCGTAAGGAAAACAAGTAGATACAAATTTTAGATAATATAAATTACATTTCAAAGTTCTCTATAGATGGAAGCATTATAATTTAAATAATATTATTTGTTTATGTATTTTATAACCATGTATATCACCACTCTTATAAAATTTTTATTTTGCAGTTTATTTATGATTTAACAAATATACAATATTTAATAATAATTTATTTATAATAAACAGACTGCGGACATTAGTAAAATTTGTGTATGCCTATTTTGCGTCACGACATACATCCCAAATCAAATATAACAAAATTTAATTATATATTTTATGTTTTAGATTTTAACAAAATCGAATATGATAAAGTCGAATATGACAAAGTCAAATATAAGGTTAATTTATTAATGAATTTGAATTTACATTTTATAATAAATAATATGATATACAGATTTTAGTTGTACTGATGAGTCTTAATAAGACAAAACCATATTACTTCGACTTTGTCATATTCGATTTTGTCATTTTCTATTTGGTTAAAATCTAAAATAAAAAATTAAATTTTATTATATTTGATTCGGAATGTATGTCGTAACGCAAAATAGGCATACACTAATTCCACTAATGTCCGCAGTCTGTTAATATAGTACAATCGAAATATAAGTGATTTAAACAATGTTTAAAATATATTTTATGTATATTTTCAATAAGTATTTTAAAATATAATTACATTTCTTATTTTTATAATTATATTTTTCATAATTGCAGAAAAGCGCTCATTTTTTAAATGTTTTGTTTGCTTTGATATCGAGATATATTACGCAATATTTGTTTCAATATTATTCATATCTACCATGCTCTATTTAAATAGAAAAGCATTTAGAACTTATATTAGCGCATTGTGGAACGTAATCGCTGTACTATTATCCGATCGATTTGCCCGAGATATCAGTACAGTGTACGACAGAAGTCTGTCCGGCCTATGGCTTATAGTCTGTACTATACTATTGGCCGCTTTCGCCGGCTTTTTGCGCAAACAGTTGATTAGTTCCGAACCAATCGATTGGATCGACTCGTGGGACGACTTGCATTCGAAGCCGCAGTGGAAACACTTAAAAATACAAGCTTATACAAATTATTATCTTGATCATTTTATACAAACATTTAATACGTCGTTAAGCCGGGATTTTTCTATACGATCAAAGAATTTGCTGCTAGACAATTATAATCATCGCAATTCTGGCAATAAAGCATCTATTGATTATCAATCAATTATAGACAGCAAGATTGTATTCATTGATCGATACGTAAATTTGCAATTTATCAAGCGTAATTTATCAGCACGTGGTTATGTTGAGAATGTTGATTTTCATATATCAAGTAAAGGCGCCGGCAGTCATTCCAAGTTTTTGATTACAAACTCTGCTAATTGTAATCTGACATTGTCAATTATGCTTGATACTACGTACGTAATTTATTTTAATTGAAATAATTATTTACGTTATTGTCATGGAGTTTCAAAATTGCTTTATTTTAATTCTAGCGTTTGTTACTAATTTATCATATTATATGCTATTTTATCATCTAATCACAATAAAAACTAATAATACATCTTTAAATTTGCGCAAATACTGTATTATAATTAGGAAATAAATTTCTCGGTAAAGTTATATTTCGCGCTTGCTATTATCTTATTTTATAATAAACTTTTATAATTATCATTTAACTTTTATAATTTTTATTTTGCAAATTTTCAACCTTTTCAAATATATTTGCAATTATATTTTTAGTAAACTATAGTCATAATCAAACCTTATCATTTTATAAATATATCATAAAAATTCATCGCGTTCTTATTGTAAAATTGAGCTAGAATATAATTTACTTCATATAACAATTCACATATTTAGTTTTCATATACAGTATATTGTATTTAAATATATGAGAAACACAATACGACTTAATGGCCAAAAATATAACGCGTATTCTGATTGGAAGCAATGCATTAGTCATATGTTAACTTCCAATCAAAAAATCTGGTATAAGTTCTGATTAATTCAGTCGATTTGAGTTCAATTATTAACAGTTATTTCAACTCATCTTTGAATGTACTTATGTTTACGAATAAATTTGTTGTATAAAAAATAGTCTATAAATGCAGCAGTATAAAGTGACTCCATGGAGTCACTCTGCTAACGATTGGTCATAATATATTTTATGTTTATTTTTTTTTTTGTAATATTAAGAGTGTAAATAGTTACAAAACAAAATAATACAAAAAGTTCAAAGATAATTATAAAAGTATATTGTAAAATAACTTAATAGCAAGCGCAAAATATAACTTGACCGAGAAATTTTGTTCCAAATTATAATAGAGCAATTTTTAGAATACCATAATAGCGTATTTATAATTTAAATAATTTATTATCAAACTGTCCATTAATTATTTAAAAATAACAATCAGAATTGTGCGTTTGATTGAAAGTGGCATTTCGGACAACGAATTGTACAAAACAATCAATTTATTTGAAGGCAAACCAATGGCCGCGACAACAGTCGCCGATTCGGATGCGTTTAGTTTCGTCGACATTAGTCTCAGTCTAACCGAAGAATTGTTTTTAATTTTGGTTTTCAATTGTTGTCTTTCAGTGATTTGCTTTTTGTTTGAATTTGTTTATCAAAACCTATTGGTTTTGTATTTTTACTACATTATAGTCTAAATACGAATTATTAACATTTTGCACACATTAAATTATTTTTAAGATATGATTCAATTGGTAATTAATTATTTCTAAATTATCATAACTTTAAATGCTTAACTATTGATTATATTTACTTATATGCATTGAGAAAATTCAAAGCATATTATATATGTGTATTTGTTTTACTAACTAACCTAATTGATAGTGTACAGATCTTATTCAATTTATGTTTGCATTATTTAATTATATTATATACATTAAATAGAAAGCATAAAATTTAATTATTGGCATAAATACAGTTATTACAAATTCCGGATTTAAATCAATTTTAAAAATATTAAATTAACTTGAAAAATTGATTATAAATATTTCTAAAATAATAATTGTAATTAAATAAAATCTTAACTTATTTAATTTACATTTTAAATCAATAAATAATAAAATTAACCGCATTGTAATCACTTTAAAATACAAGTATATTTATTAAACAATGAGCTAAAATTTAATTAAATATATATAGATTTCTATAAAATATAAAATTAATTATTAAACTGTCTTACTAAAATAATTATCTAAATATGGTTAAATATATTATCAAGGACATAATTAAGTTATCAATTTCATTATTCTATTGAATATAATAAAAATAACTTTACTTAAAATCAATTATATATTGTTGCCGAAACAAACATATTAACATAATATTGTAAAAATAATATATATTATGAATAATATTATATTTAGTGATGCTTCAATATTTTCCATTGTATTAAATAAATTAATATTTTATATATAACCTTATATATACTTAAACTAATGATTTATTTTTATAAAATACATATCGATACTTATTATAATTTAGCAACAATAAAAACATTATAACATGACAAATTAATTGAAAATATAATCTAAAATGTTGCTATAAAATTAGCATATTAAGCAACTATAACAGATATATATTTAATAAATTTATTTGTTACACAATTATAATATTGCAATATAATTCATAAATGTTATGTAAAAACAAAAACAAAGAATATAAATTTTGTTTTATATAAATAATTAGTATTACACAGTACATTTAGTACTTTTCTAAAATGGAGCATTACTTGGAAAATAACCGAAATTGTTACGAATTCACAAACGCGAGTTCGGAGCTGTACTTCGGTTCGGGCGATGCGCCCAATGAGTCGATTAGTGTACAGCCGTATCCTAACGATCCGTTCATTATGTATGCGGCGCACACGGACTCCGGCGCCGGCCTATTGCGCTACCAATGGTGCGGACCACTCATGTATATTATGCGAGAGTTTTCGAAGATTGCTAATGTCAAGTAATTATTTATGCTAATATTATGTTTGTGATTATTTTATTTAAATTTTATTTTATTTACAAGTGTATAATAAGTTATATAGTTTAATTAAAATATGCAGTTAATTTTATTTAATTATTATTTTATATTTATAGCACTATAAATTTTGATTTATAATTATAAACAAACTAAAATTGGTTAATTAGATAAATTGCTATTAACACCTAGTGACAGTTATAAACAATAATAAATAGTTAGTTAATAATTGCACTTGTTAAAATTTTATAATTTTATTATTGGTTATTAATAACTTATCATTAAGCTGAAATAACATAAAGAATAGAAATTTTAGAAATTATATATATTTTAATTATATAAATATAACATATTTATTTACCCTAATTATATACTCAAAACGTATTTAAAATAACTTTGTAAATTTAATTTTTTTTAAATCAATATATAAATATTTTGTAGATTAAATTTTTTGCCAATTATTGAAAGCGCCAATACATTAGTGCGGCTATATTTCAGCATGGGCATTGAAGGATTGCCGGGTATTTTGCTGACGCAGTTTGACTCATCCGGATATATGCGTTATATTGTCAAGATCATTGGAGATACGACGATTGCTCGACAATCGCGATATTTTTCCATTGCACAAAATGCTCTTGTGCTGGCGTTTACTCGTAAAGGTTTACAAATTATTTTTATATTAAATTCACCACGCTTATTCAATTGCGATAGATGTTCCTGTCTACTTGACATTTCTGTAATAACTTATACCAATACAATTTATTACGATTATTTTTCAGAAACACGTTCATTTTTCAATTGTTTTATTTGTTTTGACATGGAGATTTATTACGCAACGTTCATTTCAATACTATTAATTACAATGTTGCTTTACTTAAATAAAAGCACATTTACACATTTCTTCGCTACAATTTGGGACATGCTAGCTATTTTATTATCGGATCGATTTGCGAAGAATATTAATACAATGTACGACAGATGTCTGTCGGGTCTGTGGCTTATAGTCTGTACTATACTATTGGCCGCTTTCGCCGGCTTTTTGCGCAAACAGTTGATTAGTTCCGAACCAATCGATTGGATCGACTCTTGGGATGACTTACTAAAGTCTCAGTGGAAACACTTGCAGATACAGACGTTTAAGGGATTTTATCTTGATAATTATTTACAAACGTACGATGATGAATTATGTCGAGATTTTCGTAACCAATACAATAAATCGGTATTAAATCCAAATGAATTTGATTTGAATAGTACTAGTAAAAATCATTTAATTGATTATAAAGGTATTGCTAAAGGTAAACTAGTTTTTATTGAGCGAGATATATTTTTGCAAATCATCAAGCGAAATTTGCAACGTCTTGGTCACGTAGAAGATCGAGACTTTCATATCTCAACCAATGGTGCCGGTAGTAGTCCTAAATCATTTATGATAAATCCGGCAATAATTAACATGACTATTCAATATTTGCTTGATAAAACGTAAATATACTTTTATTATATTTAAACTAGTTTAAAAATTATATGCATTGTTAATTATAATACAATTAAATACATTCGCCTTTTGAATATAATATACTGTATATACAGTTTAAAATAATATGCTTTATTATTTAGGATATCGATTTTAGATGAAAGTGGCATTTTTATCAAAGAATTGCACAAAACAATCAATGCAATAAATAATGACAAACCAAAAATTACGACAACAGTCGCCGATTCGGATGCGTTTAGTTTCGTCGACATTAGTCTCAGTCTAACCAAAGAGTTGTTTCTCATATATCTAATGAATTGCTGTCTTTCAGTGATATGTCTTTTGTTTGAATTTGTTTACCAAACTATGTTTGTCTGTATCAATCGTTAGCAGAGTGACTCCATGGAGTCACTTTATGCTGCAGCATTTATAGACTATTTTGTATACTAAAAATTTATTCGTAAACATGAGTACATTGAAAGATGAGTTGAAATAACTGTTAGTAATTGTATTATAAGTGAACTCAAATCGACTGAATTAATCAGAACTTATACCAAGTTTTCTGATTGGAAGCTAACATATGACTAATGCATTGCTTCCAATCAGAATACGCGTTATATTTTTGGCCAATTAAGTCGTATTGTGTTTCTCATATATTTAAATACAATATACTGTATATGAAAACTAAATATGTAAGTATTAAGCAAAGCAAATAAGTTTATATGTCTTGTTAAATTAATATATTTAAATTAAACACCGTATTTGTAATTATTTACATAATTGTTATTTTTAATGCAAAACATTATAAATAAATAAAAATTTAATCTATTTTTATATGTTATCAAACAACATTAATAAACAATTTCAATCTTATATGTATTGATTTATACTTAAAAAATACTAACCATTATTATATTATACATTCTTAAAAAAATAGCATTATATTTACAGCAGCAATACATAGAATTTTTAACTGTGATTGCAAGTGTACAATGCAGCAAATTCTAGATTGTTATAAATTTACAAATGAAAGCACGACTTTTTACTTCGGTTCGGGCGCCGCACCCAATGAGTCGATCCCTGTGCAGCCGTACGCAAGCACTCCGTATGTCATGTACTCGGCGCTCAAGGATGCGAACGGCGCGCTCGTCCACTACCAGTGGTGCGGACCACTCATCGCCGTTATGCGCGAATTTACAAAACATGCTAAAATTAAGTAATTATAATTTTAAAATTCATTTACATAAAACATTAATTACAACTTATTACCTCACATCAAAAAAAAGCAGCCAGCTATTTTTTAAATTTCTCAATAACGGCTTAAGATTTTTACATAAGATAAACTAAATTTTGAAGATCCATTTAATAAGCATTTAACAAGAGAAAATATTTTATTTTAAAATTTTACCTTGTACAAAGTATTAAAGGTTTTGCAAATCACATATACCCTGACTTACGCATAATAGCTAGATTAATTTTTCAAATACATTTTTTGTAAAAAACATTTTGAAGTTTAATTTGATATATAGAACATATAAATCGAATTACTAATTCCAGAGTTATAAGCCCTCAAAGATTGC
>JAQIXC010001726.1:0-13367 GCA_034697605.1 Metabelba pulverosa
AGAGAGAGAGAGAGAGAGAGAGAGAGAGAGAGAGAGTAGGAGAGCGAAATATAGATTTTTTATTATACAATTCCATATATTTTTCATACAAATGACTTATACTGTATATACGAAAAAACTAAATATAAAATAGGTTCTTGCCATTTTTATTAATATATGAATTGAAACACAGAAAGCCATAAAAACGATCAAAAACTATACTGTATATAAAGAATTGATTTAAACGCGAGGGATTTTTTTTCTCGTTTCAAAATCACCTGTGCTTTTTCAGAATCAATCGTTTCTCGAATCTAGACAGTATGTTTCTTTACAGAATACGTTCTACAGTATTCTTAACTTTAATCAAAAATTCAGGCAATTTTTATCATTTATCAGTGAAATCAGTATATTTTTAGGCGATTCCTCTGTACTGTACATCGAAAGTCAGTTTCGCAAATCGTTGTGACTATTAAACACATTTTTTGCGTTATATTTCATACAGATCTATAGAGAAACTAATGCGTATAAATTAGCTAGATAGAAACAATGCACACAAAACACTATTGTATTTATTAGCGCTCATAATATAAATATCGATTTGACATTTTTTCACCAAAACCACTCTCTCTGTCGCTCTCCTATTCTCTCTGCTATTCTCTCTGCACTCTCTCTCCACTCACACTCTCTATCTCTCACTCATTCTGATGAGCCGTACGAACAGTGAATGGGAGTCTGAAAGCGCTTCGCTATTACTCTCGCCTGAAGTCAACGACACTTTAATTATACCCAAAAGGAGTTCGAATGCATAAAATTAGGGCTTAATCTTCAATTATATCGAACAAATCTATGCATTAATAACTGGCAAAAATGTTGCCATGCTCTTTGCACAAGAAATTATTTATCAATTTCAGCCAATTTTTTCTCTACTTTGTCGCGTCGTTACCGTAAAACTCGATTTCGTAGTTAATTATTAAAATGAAAATCCGAACGACTTAATCAGGGTTAAATGAAAAACTTGTTACTAGCTTAATTTCCACGCGATTAATGGCACGTGTAGCATTGACAAAATTTTTGTTTTTAATTTATACTGTTCAATTATAAATGGTATTTGCAATTTGCAATGATAACATTTTTCATACAGGAGAATTAAATTATACGTTATTAGAGACAAATTGGATGTAATAAGATAGGAACAAGTATAATTTTCCAAATATAAATTATAAAAAATGACAAAATTATCCACTTTTATACTGTACAGTACACATGCACACAATATGTTGTTTAAAAAATGAATTTGACCTAGAAACATTCTTTCGCGAAAATATTTCAAACCTTCAAACAAATTCGCCTAAAATTCTTTCGTATAATAAATTATATTTATATTTATACTGTTTATTGATTTCGTTTCGATTTACACACAAACAAAATAAAAGTAAAACAAAAATTTCTACATTTAATGGCTATAATTGAAAAAGCGTGGAAAGAATAAAAATCGAAACTTGGTAAATTAAATTATGCTGTATGCAGAAAAAATGAGCGCGTGTTTTGTCGAAAGAGAATAATTCTGTGCGAAATAAAACGGCAGAAATGGCTCTAATATTAGCTGTAATTCGATTTTTTCGGTATTATTATTGATTCGGAGAGAAGAGACGAAATGGAAATTAATTTCAGCGCTATTTCGAACACATGATAAGAATGCGGCGCTCGATATAACGGCGAATTGGGCGCACAGTTACACAGTATATAATTTATTGTACACTGCATATACAGCCGATCGCCGTATATATATACAGTGCGTCGAATATATGCAATATATACAATAAATTTTTAGTGCCCCGATCAATCTAGCGCACAGATGAGCAAGCTGATATTAACAGCGTGTAACTGATACGCTGGTTCTAAACGAATTATACGAGGCGCTATATAATCCGATATAAAGTTTATACTGTACACTTTTTTTCTTCGCTCTGTGTTTTCAGTTTCAACGCTATAATTCTTAGCGAAAAGATAAAAAATATTTTTATTCTTTGCTATTCGTCTGTTCACTAATACAAACTCATAATACAAAAGCTTATAATTTTAGTCTTCGAATCACTGCCTGTTCGCTCACTCCAACTCTTCTCTCCCGGCCCTTACCAGTGGCGCGCATTCTGTGCACAGTGTGTGTGAAACATACCATTCCTTTCATCTCGTCTACCCATCGCACTCGTACGGCACACGGAGTTCTTACTGAGCTCTACCGGTATTAGTCGTATATCAAAACGAGTGGATCGCTTATCCCCTTCTAAAACACAAATGTGCAGTCAATCCTAATTACAGGCTATTACTGCCGAAACCCACTTTTTACTGCTATCAAAAAAGCAACTATATAATAATTTTTTATTGATTTTGTATTTTAACGTCTAATATACAATTAATGCTTCGTGATAAATTTATTTTTTCAAATTAAAGGAAAAAAGAATTTCTTATTTCATTAGAAATATATCTAAACTTATTTCTCTCGAAAAATCAATTTTTATTTAACAATCTTTCATAGAAATATTTTTACGATAGTTGTAGTCATATATGAAATAAAAATTAAAAAATATTTCAGCAAAAGAATTGTAAAACTTTTTTAATGTCACATCAAATATAAAAATTTTATTAATAAATAATAAATTCGAACGTCAAGTGTATATCCGTTTAAATCTAAGTTTAATTTTTCGACAGAATATAAGTGAGAAAAAAGAGTGAATGCATTACTGCATAAGCGAAGTGTACAGTATATTGTGCTTTATTTTTCTCGAGACACCCGGTCTACACATTGAAAAAATATACAGTGCAGTACAGTGTATTACTGCACACAATAGCGCATATAATACCAAGAACATTCTCTAACGCCGAGTAAATGCAAAAATATTTTAGCGAAAAGCAGAGCAACAAAAAAAAAGGCGCAGAAAAAAGAGAAGTGCAGAATAAAAGAGTGAATTTGTGTCTCACAATTCGCTCACAATTCGTCGATATTGTGCTTTCGAATAGCATTAGCGACACTGTATTGGAGACAAGCATTCGCTTCGCAAACATAATACACGGCTTTCAGTCTCATTCGCATTAACGACGAATCAGGCGAACGGTATTGCGATTCGCGTACGACTCACACATTCGCGGAATCGGTTTCCTGTCCTCCACTTCACCACTTAGTGTCGTCGATAATGTTTATCGCATTTCTCTCCCATCTCTCCCATTCCAGCTCTCCTACTGTCTCCCACTGTCTCCTACTGCCGGCCCCCGCCGTACGCCTAAGTGTGTCTTAGACTTAGACTTAGACTACAATACAATAGAAAAGAACAAAAAGAGCGCAAAATTCGCCTCATTTTCCGTATAACTAATAATGCATTTCACGCCTCGTCTCGCAATTCAGGTCAGCGTTTGGACGGTTCGGACGGGCGTTCGTCGGTCCCCCACTTGCCAGCCGCGCGCACTCGGTTGACTCGGCGGCACCACGACGGCGGACAGGGAGACCGAGCGCTGGATGCTGGAGATGGGCCGGATGGAGAGGGGCAACACGTTCTCGTGCATGAAGTACACGCTCATCATCATCAACGTGTTCGGGTTCATACTGGCCATCTTCAACGCCCTCTTCGGCATCGGCTACCCGCAGGAGAAGTGGCCGGGCGGCTACACCGGCGGCCAGATGGCCATCTTCTCGCTGTTCGTGATGGTGTTCACGACGATCGGCTACTGCGGCGCGCACCACCACAAGGGCTACCTGCTCATCGTGTACGGCTTCATCATCTTCCTGTTCTCGATCGGGAACGTGGTGGTCTGGGTCATCTACAACGACCAGTCGATCCTCGGCGGCATGAGCCACGTCTACATCATCTTCTGCGCGGCCGTCGTCTTTCTCATCATGCTCTTCACCTTCTTCCTCGCGTTCAAACTGCGCCAGACCGAGCACCAGGGCCACCGCTCGGGCACGCCGACCGCCATCCTGCAGCGCGCCGACAGCGCGCAGGCGCAGCACGCGCCCCAGCAGCACGGCCAGCCGAACAATCGTAGCAATAACTTTAGTAATATTCAAACGCATCCCTGCCCCGTGCCCGGGTGTAACTACGGCAAAGTTATCACCACCTCCTGAGTGCCGGCGCCTCTGCCGCGCCGGTGCCGTCCGACTCGCGACCACTACTTGAACCCCGATTTCGAGCTCCCATTTCGTTGCCACCCGCGCCCCCTCTCCGCCCCGACATTAGATTACGTATGACTACCGACGCTCACCGATTACGGACTTAAAGTTGAGATAAAATATAAACAAAAATTTTATTTTACAATCAATTGATCGCAATAATAGATAAGAAAATACGGTTTTCTCGGCCATCGCTTTGCTGTGAAATAATAACTATTGATAATAAGGTTTGTAATTATGATATTTGCTTTTTCAGCATTCTTTTCACAAATAATTATTCTGTTTATTATTTTGTCGCCGACTTCGAGCGGCGACTAATTAATTGATTTGAAAAAATTGATTCTTGTTTTGAATGAAACGAAAGATTTTTTTTTCATTTCTCTGTTTTTGTTCTCTATTTGCCATCGATTTCTCGAAACAAATCGATTTCCTATCTTTCAATGTATATAATAAATACTGTATATAATAAACGCGAATCTATTGTAGAATTTTTTTTCTCTCTCTTTCTCGTTTCAAATTCAAAATACGATTGTTATTATATAATATATTGTATATAAAATATTTTTTAGGCTAGACTTTTGAATTCAACAAAATAAAATAAAATCTTTAATTGAAATCAAATGAATTGCGATAAAATTGAATGAACAATTATAGAGCGATTGAATAAAATTGAATAAAAAATTTAATTAAAAACAAAACATTTTTTGATTGAATGAATTGAATTTGAATTTATATAATGTATTATTATAGGTAAAATCGAACTATGTGCCGAACATTGCGTTTTTCTAACAAGTAAAACTTTATTAATATAAAATTGAATAAAAATAAGATTAAATGCTTAGGTAATTAATAAAAATTACAGATAAAAGCAATCTCTTTATCGAATTTACAAAAAAAAGGAAAAACTTTTTATTTCATTGAATACAAAACTGAAAGGAAAGGCAAGAAAATCAGTACCGAATTGTGTGAACAAAACAACATAAAATCGCGAAATTCTCAACACAAACAAAATTTAAATTAATTCAATTTAATTTAAGTAAAAGGGTTAAAAGTAAGAAGAACTAAGATAAAAGTAATCTTAAAACAAATTTGTTAAATACCATTAGACAGAGTATATATAAAATATAGCAAACAATTTATGGATACAATTACGAGACGATTGCAATCGTAATATAGAGGAAAAATCGTTTCAACCGAAAACATCGCCAGAATTAGTGCTCAAAATTACAAATTATTTTTACTTCTCTTCTTATTCCTCATTTGATATTTTCACATAAAACTCAAATTAAACCAATTTTACGAAACATTTTCTGAAAAAGCAATTATTTTCGATTTGTTTGCCATAAAATCAACTTAATTCGAGTCAATATTTCTCTTCTCTTTAACTTTTGTTTTCGCTCCGACTTCTACTTCGACGCTATCTTCGCGTTTCTGACATTAGTTTGACATTAGTCTCGACTCAACGTTAGTCGTCGTAATTATATTTGATAATTCAACCCGAAATTGCAATCATCTGTTACATTGAATAAATTAATTGATAAGTTATTTCGATTAATATTTAGTCTTACTACTTTTGTTTCATTCTATCGATTTATGTTATGTTTTCAATTAGACTCAAAGTTTATACCAAAGTCTTAAGTTTACAGTACATTAACAAAAGGATAATATTTTATATAAATAATTCTTTTTTAATAAGAATAAAGAGTTATAAAAAAAGTTACTGAACTTCTTAAATAGAAATTATTATATAATTGGAAAGTTTTAAAATAAATTGCATTGATCCAATTAGTTTTAATAGTTTTGTAGCTAATAATACTTAAGAAAAACAAATTAAACATCATAAAAACATACTTAAATGATTATATACAATCTAGCTAATCAGAACTTTAATTATTATATAATCTTAGAGTATCTTTGTAAATATAAATTGTAGACTAGACATGTTACTTAACTAGAAACAATATAATTACTGCCATTGTTTTAATCAGAAAATTTTTTGACATATAATTAAGAACTTGATATGTTTTGAAAACAAATAAATTGAATAAAAAAATAGAGAAGAATAAATCCTCATAAAATTGGCATTGTCAATTTTGGCATTCAAATCAAACAATGCCGGCACCGGCACAGCTCTGTACAATACGAAAGCTCGAAGTACCAAGTTTTTATTATATAATGCTACTATTTTATAATATAAAAACGCATATTCTGTATGAGAATAACAAATATTTAAATTATTAATTGAAAAAGTTTTTTGTTTGTCATTTAAAATCAGAAAATGATATTTTAACTAATCATACAAATTGAATAAAGTCGAGTGAATATATAAAATACGAATATACTGTACACATAATACACAGTATATAAAAACCATAATGATAAACGCATTAAATATTTATCATGATATGACTGTAGACGCACAGAACAATAACATTTCAAAAACATAAACTTTTACTTGGCAAAATTACTACGAAATAAAAGAGCAAAGTTTTGAAACAACAAAATAGAAATTACGAGTAAAATATATTCCATTGATTACATGATAATAACATATTGTGTGCTTTAATTATTTAATGATATCATTCATTGATTATTTAGGCTTAACTTGATTTTAATGTACAAAATATTGATAAAAAAAAGCTCTTGCTACATCATAAAAATATTAGAGTACGTTTTCGGGGAAAAACTTTTCCAGTGAAAAATTATTAGATGGCAATAATCGATACGAAATAATAAAAGTTCTAATTTCGGAGCAATAATCTAGACAAAATTAAGCCAGACTAAATAATAGTCTAATAAATTATTAATTACCATACAAATTACGAATTGGCTTTTGAGAGAAAAGTTTTTCTTCTAGGATTAAACCGAGAATATATTTATGAATATATAAATTTTAAACATGTACATTCTATAATATACGGTATAAGAATTTTTTTGAATAAAAACGATACCAACTATTGTTAAACACACAGTAATGTATGTATAGACGTAAAGACGAGACGTCAAAAAATTATTGCAATTAAATTGTTTGAATAATTAATAAACACATACACGCGCTGTGATATAAAATACAAGTTATACTATATAATAAGCTATACATGATAATATATTATAACTTATTATTATTGTAATATATTATTATATTAAAATTTGAGAATTTTGTGAACAAAATATTCATAACTAAAAATAATTTAATTATAAAATCTTAAATATTTAATCAATTAACTTTAATTATATATTAGATTTATATATAAATTTTACAAATTGTAAACATTAATCCAAAAATTGTAAATACCAAGACATTAATAATTTTAAGTTACCTGCTAATTTGAAATGGCTGTTCTAGATAAATTGATATATTTATTATTTAAAAATATATATTACACATATTATTTAAATTTTATTTTTATTATGTTTTGTCAATAACCATAACGTATAGCCGCGTTTATTATTCATGTTATATTAAATATTTTAAAATCTAATCAATGTTTTTGTATAAAATTCAATAAAATAATAGAAATTTATTAATAAATAATATTTATGTTTTATATAACAATAATAACAAATAGTTTATGTGTATTGAATATTTCTATACAATAAAAATAAATTGAAAATTTTATTTCAACTAAGATATTTTCATTTCATCAAAGTTTTAAAAATATTATTTCAATTTCTTAAACAATCATGGCAAAACAAAGAATTTTAAATTTATTAATAAAAATTTAATAACAATCATTGGAATTTTACATAAGAATGCTCTCAACATATTTTATTAAAATATAATGATATATTCTTTGTATTAAAAAACAAATAAATTTATTCAGTATATAAAATCCGCTTATAATTCATAATACAGTATAAAACAATAATAAATGTTTAAATAATATTCTCAAAAAAATTTTCAGTAAAAGTTAAAAACAAATAATTACAGAAATAATGTTTGTTAGTATTCGTAAAGAATTAAATAAATAAGTAATAGTCGGATGGGTTGGTGCGGAACAGATAGCCGAGAGATATGGCATGTATAAACGCTCGAAAGAGTGGACTGCAAAATTCTTCTGCTCTGAAAATTAACTTATCGCTGGAATAAGCTTTTCATTACAGCGAAGGAGAGGACAAAAAAATCTCGTTTTGATCCATAAATAAAAATCAATTACCGAACAGTCGGAGCGAAAATGCTTGGAATGTTAGGGCACAGCAAATGACACTGTGCTCTGTGTGCTGTGCTCTGTGTGCTGTGCTCTGTGTGCTCCGTGTGCCAGTTGCACTGTCATTGTGTTCGGGCACACGACGGTTAGGGTTAGCTATTTATCTATTTAATATTTGTATAGACGAGTTATCGATCAAATGTATCATGCCATTTTTATATATCTCACTCTATTTTATGTCTCCTCTCCCAACTCCCTCCCAGCTCTCTCTCTCTCTCTCTCTCTCTCTCTCTCTCTCTCCCCCTCTCTCTCTCCCCTGCCTGCCTCCCTCTCCCGACTCTCTCACTCTGTCTTAAGTAGATATCGTTTTTCATTACAAACTCAATGAACGTAAGTCTCACTAATCTATTCTTTTGGCACAAATTTCTTTTCATTGATTTTTTTAGATCTCATGTATTTCGTTATACAATTTGTATGTATTTATTAATCTTACTTTTAAAAATCAAATAAAAGCATGCTAAACGCATTTATTCAATCAATTTTAATTTAACTCAAAAATAAATTGAACGGGTATAACTTAAATATTGTATTTTGTAAAATAACATTGTTTAAAATGTTAGAAATATATTCTTAAATCAACACATAATAAAATTTTACATTGTAATTTATACAAATAGCTTAAATATTTTTACATTATACAATTTGGCAAATAATTAATTTAGTTAATTATCTAACATATATTTTGTTTGTTTTTATACATGATACAATACTTGGAAAATGAATTATGTAATTTAATCACTGTTAATTAATCACATTGTTATAATTTAATTATTTTAATTAATAATACATTCTATGTTTATTAAATATTGTTTTACATAATAATTTTATATAAAATTGCAAACACAAATAAATTAGCAAGTTACAAATTAAGATAAGCTTGGTTAAAATTGCCAATTAGTCTTGTACTTTGAATTTGTGTTTGTTTTTTGCTATCTTCAGTCCACGTCATCAGTCTCATCATCTCCACCATTATAACTTGCTACTGGAGGATTCATATCGCCGCCCCCTTCACCTTGCTCATGTGAACCATCATTTAATTCCGCGTAATCATCGTCCGCATCATTACCAGAGCAATCAGCATGCTTATTAAGTAGGATAAAAACTACGAATAGACTTAAAACTACTTTCCACTCCATTTTGAATTAAGGTTTTAATGAAAAAGTTTGTATATTGCACAATTTGTGTATTGTAATGTATGTTTTTTTAAATTAAATTATTTTTTAAATAAAAAAATTATAAATTATATTTTAAATTTATAGCATGCTGCATAAAAGATTTTGAATATACTGTACTCATAAATATACAGTGAGTATACACACACAACATTATGTAAATTCGCGACACAATATGCACTGTATATTTTTAAAAAATAATTTACACACAGCACATATTTATTTAATTAATAGTAGTAATTTATTTAAAATGAAGTTTCATTCATTAAAAATATACAAAGATATTTATCAAGCATTAAAAAGAACGTACAAAGTCAATTAGTATATACAATACTAAATTTATTTTAAAACTTAAATGTTAACTTGTTACATTATAAATTAAAAGAATAAACAAATATTAAAAAAATTCGAAATCATTAATAATCGTAGGGATAGTAGGAGTAGGACTTGGGCTTCGAGACGTACGGGTGATAGATAGCGTCGGGGGCGTCGATCCAGGGCGCCTGGGCGATGGGCGGGCGGACGGTGGGCGCCTGCATGATCGGCGCGGTGAACTTGGGCTCGACGAACTCGAGATTGCCGAACTGCTTGCGCGGGTTGTAGGCCTCGAACGAGTCGGGCAGGTCGTCGCCGGCGTACGACTGCGGCGAGTGGTAGCGGATTTCGGGCAACTCCATGCGCGCGGCGGTCAGCTGCGGGGCGCGCATCTCGGGCGGCACCAGGTTCGGCTTGTTCATCTGCGGGATCTTCATCTCGATGTGGCCCATCTGGTACTGGTCCATCGGGATGCGGGGCATTCGCATGGCGCGCGCTTCGCTCAGCCCGCGCTGTGGCCACGCGTCGCCGCCGCCGATGAGTGTCGCCGCCAATAGCGCTACGATTACTGAAGTCGTCGATCGGAACTCCATTTCTCGGTTTTATACGAAAAAATATTTCTGTTGTAACGAGAAATGCGATTTGTATGCTTGCAAATACGGTTTTTCTCTCATTTAAGCAATCGCCTTTTCCAAATTAATATGCCACATATTGGCTCGGCGATATTGGTTTACACTCTACGCTTTAGTTTACACAGTATGCGCCAGTTATTGCTAATTATAATTTTATTTGAAAGTTAGAAATCGGAAAATAGTTTTATTCAATTTTTTAATATGTTTTACTGTAAATGCGTTTATAGTGTTTGCAAACTGTTTGTCGATTTTGTTGATTATTTAAAAAATATTCTTGGCTAGATAATTCTTTCCCGTCTGCTCTAGTCAGCTCGAGGATCTAATAAATTATCAAGTTTATGCTTTTTTTCTCTCCTTCGCTCCTTATTTCTTTGGTCGAAGCGTTGGTTTTTATGATGATCTCGTGATCGGCGCCCGAGTATTGCCTTATTATGGAAATGACTGTAATTTGCATTACTGTTCGACTAATACGTTCGTTCATTGCATTTATACGGCCATTAGTGCCGGAGCTATGATCGAGTGCTCTGAGCGCTACCATTCCCTTCAATTCCCTTCACTTCCATATTTTTATTTATTGCTTTAGATTTCGCTTTTTATTTGTTTTGATATTTTCATAAATTAAGCAATTATTCGAAATATTCGAGACGAGCGAAATTAAATTGAGCACGATAAAATGTTCGGAAGAGTTTTCGCTTTAATGTCTTCCGTTTAAAGACAAATTAACTCAAACTTTATTTTATTTTCAAAAATATTTTACATGCTAATTAGTAAATTCGATGTACAATAACAGAATAAATTAGATATAGAAATGCATAAAATAAACACAAATTTGTTAGCAATTGTCCAATTATGCTGTATACAAATTCAATGTTATCTGAAATAGTTTACTTTTATAGTTTATCACGTATAAAATATGTATTTGTAAGCCAGGCTTTAATTGCAATTACATAGCTGCGCATAAAAATAATACAAAACAATACTAATTACTGATTTTAAATTAGACTGCTAAAACTTTTAGAATAAAAATATTTTGCATTGAAATTATAATTAAGAATTAATTGAGATGTATATACAACAAACTAAGTGAACAGATTTTAATGTGAAAAATAATCTGTAAACAAAATTAACAATTATCTAAATGGTAGTTACTAATTAGCATAATTAAAAAATAAAATAATAAAACGTTTATCTTAGTATAATTAAAAAACAAATTTAAAAAATGTTGCAATTAAATAATAGACAAAAACTAGACGAGATAAGTATACTGAGCAAATTAATTTCAAACATAACTTAATCGCACTCAGGTGCTATAAATTCGTTGAAGCGTTCGTGTGGGTGCAAACTGGCCAGGTTCACTATTTGTAAATTTCCTAATAATGTAAATGACTGGTTGTATAAAGTGTACTGTTGATGATCAGGTGATGCAAGGGATCAATATCGGGATAGAAATGGGCCGGCAGTGCGAATTGTATACATGGCCAATGGTTCTGCTGAAGCGGGTATTCCGGGTGGAAGTACCGGTGCTCTCCATTAATTGCAAACACTAGTGACAGTGCGACGAGAATCAGAATTAAATAGTTGTCGAAAATTATTTATTTCTGAAAAGTAGATAAAACTGAATATTTATTTGTTAATTATTAGCTTTTATAACTTGGTAAAAGTTTAAACACATTGCAGCACTTTAGTAATTTTTAATAATAATTTTAGTATAAATAGTAAATAATTACTACAGTATTGATTAATATGTTATTACTTAAACTGTTATGGTGTTTATTAATGCAATATTTATTAGTTCTTTGCAAAAATTCAAAATATTCCTAACTAACTATAAGCACTTAAGTAAAACATAGTTACAAGTTATTTAAAATAAAAAATTAATTATATATAAATTTACAGATTTTAGGTCTATTATATACAGGAGTAAAAAATATGTAGGCCAAATTAGTACAAATCTATATTTGGTATTATTGAAAAAATAAATACTATAAACAATTGATGATTACTTAATAAACAAAAAGTTTACAAATTGTTATACTGTAATAAAATTTAAAAATATTTACATTATGTCGTAACAATAAATATATAAAATTAAAACATCATGATTATTAAACTATTAAATTAATTTAAATGGTCAAAAAGCATGATGTAATACATGTTGGCGGTAATGGTGCGGTGCGTGTGCCGGGTGATGCGGGTGATGTAGGGAGCGATGTCGCGGGTGATGTGGATGGTCGGGATGATGTGGGCCGGCATAGCGGAACAGTGGGCGATGCGGATGGTGCCTGTGGTGGTGACGCGGGTGTCTCGGGTCGTCCGGGTGGTGCTGGCGGTGATGCTGTCCGTTCGCACTAATCACGAACAGCAGTGATAGCGCGATGAGTGTGAGAACGAGTAGACAGTTTCGACTCATAGGTGTTCTGAAGTGTATATACTGCTAAGTTCTACTCCTAAACAACGATTTGAATATTTGTTTAACAAATATTCGTTTTTAAATGATTTCTGAAATTTTCGCTTAAATACATTTTTGTATGTAATTATTGAGCAATATTATTTCGATATTTCATATTAGATTTTAGCTAACATTTATTTTGTGTAATAATTATTGTGCAAATAAAGTAAATTAATAATAATAATCATGAAGCAATATTCTACATAAACTAAAAATTATTTTAAAAACGATATGGAGAGTTGCATAAAATCATTAATTACATTATAATAGATATAAAGATCTACTAACTCGTTAACTGACGCAACTGTGTTTCTTGTATCGGGTTTAATTTAGCATAGAATTAAAGCTATCATTATCAAGAAGACAAATTTAAACAGTTTAGCGGCGAATGGCCCGAAGCGCGGCCGTAATCAACGGTCAAAGGCGGGGTTTTCCGTGCATTCGTACAGT
>JAQIXC010001727.1:0-13366 GCA_034697605.1 Metabelba pulverosa
AAAACTATAAAAGTATTTAAACAATTTATTAAAATCTAATAAAATATTAATTAAAAATTTAAACGTTTAAATCTGATATTTATGAATTAGTGAGGTTATTTTCCACTTTATTATAGCTTATTAAAGTAATTTTTTGGTGACAACTGGTGCCGACACTAAAGTTAAGTAAAAATAATATTAATATTTAATTAATTTATTTCATAACTCATTTGCAAAGCTATGAAAGATTAGCTCTAATTTATAGAATATTCTAAACTTATATAATTAGGAATGAAATGAATTTTAATGAAATATTTATCTCTTGACAGCGGATTAAACTTGACTTTACTGTTAAGTGAAGATAAATAAAGTAAAAACATTATGTTTTTATAATTATAGATTATATTTGGAAATAATTAATTAGTTTTAATTTCCTTAATGTCAACAAAAATGTGATAATTCAGTCATTAGACTGATATTAGAAAATATCATATATTCTAACAAATCAATACATGCTTTGGATAACAATATCGTAAATATAATTAATTAACAAATTTTTATTGACTTTTTGATTAATTAGCTTTTTAGCGTAAAAAGGAATTTTTAGTATATTATTAAAACATATTTATTATATTAAAACTAAGAAACTATTGTTTTGTTTATAAATCAATAAACCTGTTTAAAACACTAAACAGTAAGGAAACAAAAAAATATCTGACAAAATCAGACTTATAATATTAAAGCCTTGATAAAATTAGAAATAACTTAATAATATTCTTATATTATCATTTTTCTATTTAAATAATTTAATCAGGACAACAAAATTTATTAATGCATGACAATCTAGTTAAATTAATTTGATCAATTATTTAAAAAAAAGTATATTTATTATAATATTAAATTTTATAAAAATTAAATCTGCTTAGTTTCTGTTGAAGCCGCTGTTCCATAAGTAACTTAAGCATTGACATTTAATATTTACAAAAGTATTGGCTAATATTTGCAAGCATTGGTAGCATTAAGTGGAAGTAATCGTTAAAAGTACCTTGATGCGGCCGAGGAGCAGAGCATCCATCTCTCCCTGTGGTAGCGCTGGCACTGATTCAACCGGTTTTACTCCAGTCGTCATTTGTCGACATAAATGCAAACATTCAACGACTCGCTTACGAATAAATAATAGCGAATCAGTTCAACCGTTTCCTCTTCATTATAGCGCTAATGAATTATCCCTTTCGTCGACTCCAACTAAACAAATGCAAAACACAATTCACTTTTATTCACGTTTATATGAAATAATTGCTTTGAATAAATTGCTTGTTTGATATAAATTTTATCTTTAAATATTCCTATAAAATAAGTAAATTAATAACATTAATTTAGCAATTATTAATTGTTTATAAGAATAACAATAATAAGAATTTTCAAATTCCTTCATTTATGATAAATATAAGTAAATAAATGCAGAAAAATAATTTCTAAACATGCATAATACTTTATTTATATGATTAATAAGATTTATTCAACCCTTGAATATGATTTTATATCAAATAATAATATTAAAAATAAATTTCTTAGTAATGCACATTAGTAATATAATTTTTGTAAATACTACTGCTTGTTACTGTTAACTCATTGCCAGCTCAAAATTACACTGTTTAGCACAAAATTACTGTATTATTTATTGGTAGTTATTTTAGTGTAAAGTAGTATTTTTCCCCGTGTATTTTTAATTTAACACAAAAGTCCGGTTGTTAATATAATATTTAATATTACTGTATTACAAGTAAAAAAATTAATATCAACTTTTATCAAATAATCTTTGTTATTGAATTGAATTGAATTGAATTAAATTAAATTGAATTTATTTTTATTTAGCGACGCTGTCCACTCAACCTACTGAAAGGCTGGTTTCCAGTGAGAGCGTCGAAAGAATTCTTAATAATCTAATTTAATCTAATTTTAATTATAAAAGGTATCAGGTATATTTAGTAAATATTTGATCAAGGTTTATTTTGGTTATTTATTAGGTTTAATTTATAATCCAGTGTAGCATCATATTTTGCAGATATAATTAAATTTCTAAATTATTTAAAATAATTAACAAAATTAGTTAATATTTTAAAAATCAAATCACAAAATACTTTTATTTAATAAAGCATTAATTAATATTTTATGTTAATACTATAAGAATAGTAAAATGTTAAAATAATTAAAAATGTAATTTGCATCTTGGTATAATTGGAATGGATTTGAGTGTATACTGCAATGAAGAAGAAATATGTGGTTTGAAATTTGACGTTAATTTCTAATAAACATGAAATTGAAATAACAGCTGCAATGCCTATACTGTCTATAATAGCATTGACGGAGTAATTGCAAAGTTTGCGCAAACTTTACTAATTCAGCACTAATTCCAAGTGAGAAGAAGCACAACATTACAGTACAATCGCGAACACAAATTGCAATTTTACTAAAAAGGCTTAAAAGCATTGGTTTTATTAATTTCAATAACTAGTTGTAGAGAACAGGTATTTATGCATCGCATGAATAGCAATATTAATCAAAAGTTATTTTATTAGTATAATAGCAAACAGTTATAAGCACTTGAAATGCTTTAAGCCTTTAATTCAATAGCAAAAGGCTTATGATTAATGAATAATTCGTTTCACAATTAATTGATTTGAAAGTTTCATAGAATATAAAAAGACATAAAATTCGAGTTAAGCTAATGTAGTGCTAGTCTTATAAACGACAAGTAATAAGCAAAACATTTAAGTAGAAAATGTTTAAATGTAAGTCTTAGTATGCTTATCTAGATATAGCTCGGCTTAACTTGCATAGTACAAATGATATTTAAATTAATATTATTGTTGTTTATTAACGACACTTCATATTTCTATCATTACTACACAGCTCTATTCTTAATTTTAAAATTTTTTATTATGAACAAACAAGTAATTGGATAAATAATAATTGGATTAATTTTTAATTTATTGTTACAAAATCATATAATTGATATAATGTATTTTATGCTAATGCAATAAAATGGATAAATATTAGTGTTGGTTTTTATCAATAAATTCTAACGTTATATAGAAATTCTTGAATATCTTACACACACACAAAATGTTGAGTTTAAATTTAAAATTTTTAATTGTATAACGTTTAAATAATTAAATTATTGTTTATAATTTAGTAAAATAACGATAATTACAATATGCTTAAATAATCAAGGTTAGTATTAGAATTTGCGTATTTAAAATAAAAAGTATGGACTTTATTTGCATTTATTTAAATAAAATTTTATTCATTTAGTTTCAAATAATACTAAACTTTTTAATCAATTCAACAAATTTAAACAAAAAAGTTTAGACAAAAGGCGATTAGTTTTAAACAGAATTCAATTATTTGCAAAAAACGTAAGTTAAAGCTCAGAACTGAACGGAAAGGAAAGGAATTAGTTTTTTCATTATATACTAACTTTTGTTTATTGCGCTGTCACTCAAAACACACTAAAACACTAAAGAATTGTTTTATTTGAATAGAAATTTATTTAAATATAACAACAAAATTCATTTTGAAGCGATGAGACAATATAAAAAAATAAAGACTATTTCTATAAATCATTTGAATTTTGTTTTGCCATGTTTATGCTCTAATGGTTTGCTTTTTACCGAAATCTAAAAAATCTAAAAAAACAAAACCAAATAAATCAAAATAAGAGAATTGCATTGGCTTTGACTTTGTGTTCTTAATTTTCAATATATTCTGTGTTCCGTATTCTGTATATTCTGTGTATTGTGTATTGAATTCCGGAATTGAATAAACTTCGAGAGAAATGACTTTTGACTCGAATGAGTCACAAATGCATTAAATAACGAATACATAGGTCTCGGCTCTCGAAAGCAAATGAAATCATTTCTGCTCTCAAGCCCTCAATGATACGGGTATTTGAAAATCCAAATCATAATAATATCATTAGTGCCGACAGTTTCGACAGATTTCCACATATTTCTACACATTTCCACACATTTCCACAGTTTTCCTCAGTTTTCGACAGTTTTTCGTTGAGCGCTGATTGAGATTTGTATTGAAAGCGATTGAAGCCATTCGACGCGACAATACGTCCGTTCGACTGATTAATTGCGAAAATCAATAAAAATACTTATTCGCAGCGAAAATGTTTTGTGAAAAAATTTCATCAATTCGTTTGATGAATGAGAGAAATGTTTGGATTATTACCGAAACAAAAGATATAAATCGTTTTTTTCGCTGTCGACTAATTCATAAAATTCGAGTTATTTGTTCGCAAAAAGTCTTTTGTTTCTTATATCGCAATCAAAATAGTGTTAAAACCGAATTAGAAGAAGTGATAAATCGATTTTCACCTAAATATCGCTTTTTATTTATTTATTTCTTGTCTCGCGATTTAGAGCACATCAAACGAAAATCAAAGTAAAGAATACTTTTTTAGTTGAATTCAATTTTTCCGATTTTACTGATATTTCAAATTTAGAGAAATTTTTCGATTCTTTCGATACAATTCAGAGTTTACCGAAAAGACTGAAATAGAGATAAATTTGTTTGAATTCAATGTAAATCTCATTATTTATTATTGATTTCTTTTTTATATAATATCACTAAATGTTATTTATTTAAAGAATCGAAAGTAAATTAAATTTTCAATTTTCAAACAATAAAATAAAATATTTAATAGATGATATAAAGATAAAAATTGAAACAAAAATAATCTTGTTACTAACAAATGTTTATACTTGAATAAAACATAAAAAATAAATCCTTATTTTCTATTTTTAATATACAATATATTTTAATAAAAATAAATGAAGTTGTAAAACTTATAGACAATGTAAAACAAAGTAATTTTTATTCGCCAACTGATTTTAACTGCACTAATAAGAATTTAATTGATGTATACACGATAATGGTTATATAAATGAGTAAATTACAATGTAATTTTATAACAAATCGATTCATTGTATTTAACTAAAATATTATTTTACAAAATATTAAATGCTAGTAAATAAAATTATTAACTCCGCCGTCCACACAAGTAAAAAACTTAAACAAGCACTACGTGGATCATAAACGCGCAGCCTACTTTGAGCCAACTTCCAGGCTTCCATTCGGAAAAATTTGATTTATAATTTTAATTTTAGTGCAATTTTTAGGTAAAAAATTAAAAATCAAAATTATACACGTTTGTCGACTGGAAGAAACATCCTGAGTCGAATGGTTAAAGTTAAAATATCGTAGCTTTAATAATTTTCAAGTTTTAGCCCATTTATAGTTGATTTATGTACTTTATCAAGTGCAACTATTTTGATTTATGAGATATCTCAAATCTGATATCATATTCTTAATCAGCATGGTCATTTAGTAGGATTTGATGTATATATGTCATATATTACGACTTTGAAATTTTATACTTTTTAGCCCTCTAGCGGGTGAACCACACGACATACAAGCATATATTTAATTTATTTAAGTTCAGCTCGATGTCCTTTATCAATTTCCTCAAATAGGGAAGGTTGGCAAGTTTTCCCCCCATTTTTTGTCCTACGCGGCCACTTTACTTCATCGATATTGGCTACAGACTTTCCGATGTGACTGTATATTACGTGCGTATACATTAAACATATAAAATATTATTTATAAAATTATTTGTTGTAATTGCATTAACCACATTTTAAAATAAGATTTTATTATTTACAAATATACGTCATTGAATTCGGTTAACAGTCTAAATGCCAAAAAGCCTTAAACTTTTAGTTCTTTTTAAAACTACAATAAAATAAAAATGACATAAATTTTATTGCTTTTAGTAAAAATTGAAAATATTTTATATAGTGTCAAATAACATGATAAATATTAATTTTAGGATGAACAATTTTGATATAATAATTTTACAATTTATAGTAATTAGATTAAGTTAAGTTCAATCAAATTTGTTTTAGCTGTGTAAATCAAGTCAATTAAAAAACTATTTCAATACTATATGGTATTACTTTCACTCTTAATATTTTAAATAAAAATCTATAAATTATTTAATAAACATTAACCAAATTATAGAATTTAGAATAGATTGGAAATAAATAAAATACTTACATGTCTGTAAAAATAACATCAATTAAAACATATTAAAAATCTAGAAATTTATTTCATAAAGGATTTGTATAGTCTGATGTTTAACATAACAAATTGATTATAATTTTAGTGATTGTTTCTTTTTTGAGATTTAAAAAGATATCAAATGCATGCTACTTTTCTTGTAAATAATTCTTTGCTTCAAAAATATTAAATTATATTCTGTAGTTTATTTTTCAATGAAATATTTAGAAAAATAATTTTACTGGCTGAAAATATTTATATTTATAAATTGAAATGTCAATTTATTCTATTTATTTGTTTAAATAGTCAATTATTTACTTAGAATTTTATTATTAATCTTGTAGGGATTACAAAACCATGCTAGTTTTTTAGCCTATTTAGTTGGTCATTTGCACAAAATTTTATTATGTTTATTAAAATAAAATTATCATTATGGAAATTTATTTCATTACTGCAATAATATTTTATAACAAATATTTAATTGGCAACATCTAAAAACAAAGTGAAAAAATGTTATGTTTATGCTTTAGCAAAATTATCTAAAATAATTATATATATATATATTTAATATACACTGAAAATAAATCTCACTTAAAAATTATAATAAAATATTTATATGTTATCACTTTATAAAACGCAACAAGCTAATTTTATAAATGTTTTTAAATCAGAATTCAACAAATTAAATATAAATAATTATTATAGAATAATTGTTGTTGGTAGTATATGTAATTTTTTATTTATACTAATTAGAAGTTTAATGCTAAAACAATTACCATACAGTATAATCGATTTACTAAAATTGTATGATTCGAAAATGTTATTCAATAATCATTGCAGTGAAATTATTTCAAAAGCTTATTCTAAATTTAATTTTTTAAAACATACATGTAAACATATAATATTAAATGGTACAACATTTTAAAAACTTTACAAAACATATATTTTATGTATAATAGAATACGCAAATATGTGCTGGGTACCGACACAAACACAATCAGAAATGATAGAAAAAATTCAAAAAAGAATAACTAAATATATTTGCAATAAAATGAGAAAATTCGATCTGAATTACGAAAAAAGACTTTAATTTTTAAATTTAAAAACATTAAGATATTGCAAAGAAAAAACTGCAGTAAAGTTAGTTCAAAAAATTAAACATAATTTTCCTAACATTCCTGATAACTGGTACAACAAATTTGTGTTTTATAATCAAAACTTAAGAAA
This sequence comes from Metabelba pulverosa, assembly GCA_034697605.1. NCBI lineage: Eukaryota > Metazoa > Arthropoda > Arachnida > Sarcoptiformes > Damaeidae > Metabelba > Metabelba pulverosa. Next base: position 7,339 of record JAQIXC010001727.1, read on the forward strand.
TGATACTCTAATTAAAACTCAAAATAAGAGAATTGAATTAATTTATAAAAACTAGTTAAACTATTTTATAATTATTTTTAATAATTTACCTATTACTGTATTTTAAGAAATGAAAAAGATAATAAAATAGTTAATAAAGTTTGTCAAGATATCAATTTTATCAAGCTCTTATTACACATTGCACTGGAATTTTAGCTTGCAAATTTTTAAAATAATAAATGCAATGTTATTAAAATTTAAACTAAAAATAAATAAGTTATCGTGATTTTTAATTTTGTGATTATGCACAAAAAAAATTCCTCTAATATTGAACATGAAAGTGAGCTTTAATGTAACTTGTTAACATCATTTTCAAAAGTGGTCAATTTATTCAGCTCTTAAGATATTATATAACAAATACGATTATATCAGTAATTTAATTTATAAAGATTATGAAGTAAATTAATACACATTAAGATATCTTAAATTAATATGTTTGATGCAAGTAATTAATTTTAAAAAATAAATTATGAGTAAATTAGAGGTAAAAGTTACTTGTACTTAGAAATGTATTGTAGAATTCTAATCTTTTACATTTATACTAACTACATCGCATAAGCTTTAATTTGGTAGGTCATTCAGATATCTATGCAAAATCTAAACAAGTTAAAATTTAATTTAAACTCTGTCAAATTAATATTTTGTGAACCTGTAACACAACTAACGTAAACCAGTTGTTTATTTGTTAAATTTGATAGTATCATTGTAATTTATAAATAATAATAACATATTTTAAATGTATTAAAAATTATCTTTTTTAAAAATTGACACTCAACTAGCAGGCTTAATTGTAAGAGTAATGAGTTCTTGTAATGTCGAAATAAAATGTAACTGCACATGGTATTTTATATTAATAATTTTTAGCAAAAACAATTTCAATTTAAATCAACATTAACCTAACATAAAAATCTTAGTTTTAAATTGAGTTCTACAGTAAAAACTTTTATTATCAAACAGATGCATGCTAAAATGTGAGTTTTAATATATAAATTTGATTTTATTATGCCGAGGTTAGTGTCAATACTAAGTTTTTATATGCTTTACATATTCAACATTTTAAAAATGTAATTTAAATTTATATTTCTACTTGATAATAAGTGCTTTAATTTTAACTAGTATATAATAAAAATTCATAAAACTAATTTTAAAAATTAAAAATTTACAAGGATATATTACAAGGTATAAAGTGTAAGAAGTAACATAAAAACTACTTGGTTTAAAAAACACATGTTAGTTAAACTAGATCGATTTTAGCAAATTCTAATTATAGTTATATTTGTTTCAAGCAAATATTTTTTCAATAGAATATACAATGAAATGTAAACTTACGAATTATATACTGTACAGTTTCTACAGCACAGTTTATTCAGTATACGGGGAGAGGAGCGTTGAAGTTGTTTTCAATATTTCATAATTTGTCGTTCATGTTCACCACTTGTTTGAATGTTCTTGATAATATTTGTTATTTGATCTTGTACTTAATTCTATCACTAAACAATATTATTAAAAAGTTATAAATATTATAGTTGTAATGATATATAGATAAGTTAAATGTGTTATGTGTTGATTGAAAAGCGAAAACAGTGCAGAACTGCTGCAATGGTTCGACTGTTGGTTCGACTGTTGGTTCGTCTCTTCGTTCGACTGATAGCACGTGTGAAGAGAAAAGGTTTTGTTTGACTCGTTTAGACAATATGTGTAGAAGTGGTTCGAAATCAACTGAAAGCAGTGTTCTGTCAGCAGTCGTTCAATTTGGATGGGCTCTCAATTTGCCAGTTGTCATGACTACACCATCGGATTGATCCTATAATACGGTGAATGTGCGCACCCATACAATCAACCCATACATCGCATACACTCATACATCTATACATTTATACTTCTTTGCAAACATTATTTTTGCTCTAAAACATCAATTTTTATATTGAAATATGATTTTAAATGCTGCTCATCTCAAGTCATTTAGACGTTCAATATACTGTGTAATGATTTTTTAGTATCTCGACGCCTTTATTGCTATGCTTAAAATTATTTTTTATATTAAAAACTTTGTGGTTTAAGTTCAACTAAGTTTGTTTTATAATTCTATCCACACTTTGTTTTCACTCATATTTAAGCAGTGTTTTCAAGACTCTGCCGTCAATTCGGAAATTCGCTTTGAATGCTGTTTTCAATATTAATATAAACGCATTCATTGTTTTCAAATCTATTTTTAACTCGAATTGAAAATTTTCAATAAAATTCGTATAAATGTTATGATTTGATGAGAAAATGTTTTTTAATACTCGAAACGTTTCTCGTATTCTCGTCGACCATCGAGTGCTCGGTTGAGAGGTTTCTAATTTAAAACTTGTTTTCCTTTCAATCGAGAGCTGCCGTACGTTCGAAGACTCGACGTAAACGACGAGAATGTTTGAGTTTGTTTGGATAAATTCATGCATTTATTCGCTTTCTAGAATTGCCCTGCTAGATTTCATAGCTAAAGATGACTGCAAATTTGAGCGCAAATTTTCACTGTAGAATTACACATTTGGCTGCTGAACGCTGTGATGCGAATTGCATTTGAATTTTGTCACTCAATTTAGATACTCAATGATTACGTCAGTTAAAGCCATTAATAGGAAAGATATCGTAAAACAAACTGAAGACTGCAGTGCCGTTAGCGCAGCGCTGAGTAGATATGATTTTAGCCAACATTATCTAAATTGCAATACACGTGCAATTTGTGTCATTATTCTTATTGCAATTTTCTCCGATCGAAGCTAATGGTTGCGATCGTATTACTCGATAACATGTTTGTTTAGCAATTGCTTTCTCGACAATAAATATTGTTTTTATTTTTACAAATATTAGATGTAATCCATATCTGAAACTCGATTTCGTTAATATAATTCGGAAGTCTATACCGTTTATTCATTTTGCAATCCATCGATTTTCAGCTAACGATTGCAATGCCTGTGCAAACTACAGGTGCTTTCGCTATAAATTCAATGTTTCATTTTTTAGCTAAGTACAATTTTTAGCAATATTTTGTTATAAATTTACTGAAATATTTGTGATGTACAGTAAAAGCTCCATATGATATACAAGTATGTTTGATAAACAACGTGAAGATTATCCATTATTTAGCGTGTAGTTATTATAATAGATACAGGTTGCTAATTCGTTTTGCACATACTGTATATAGTATTTTGTATTGAATAATATAAACTGTCGTATTAATCGAAATGAAAAATAGGCATGAACATAGTAAAAAATCAAGCATGACGATGTTGGTAAACCAATAATAGTAATAGAAATGATTATAAAAAGTGAATAGTTTTCTGATCGCAATAATAATGATTGGCTGTCCATCTCATTGGTCTCTAGCGATCAGAATAAGTGTGTTTTCAAACAACTGGTAGTGAATGTCAACTCTAGTCGTTCGCATCGCACGTATTGTTCGAATAGTTGGTTGAGAGCAGAGCGAGCGTACGATTTGCGATCTGCGGATACAGAGCCCACTTCTAAGGCTCTACACCGGGTCTACAGTTACCTGCAATGGCATAACGACCGGATTGGACTCGGGTGCAAGTTTTACATGCATCATTTAAAAAATACAATGTAACGTAATAAGCTTCTAAATACTGGTTCTAAACACATTTCTATAACATTGTAGCTTAGAAAATTGCTAAATGTAATTTCTTCAAGATTAAAAGGTAATCAACTTGGTTCACAACCGCAATTCACTCACTTGTAATATATTTAGGATTCGTTTCGACCATTTACTCGACTGTCTTCGTCACCAGTCCTGACCACAAATGTGCGCTCAGTTTTGCGTTCGCGGAAACCACTCCAATGTATACTACAAGTGTGAGTGAATTGCAGTTGTGAACCAATGGTACGAATTACCTTTTTAATCATTATGAATTCTCACAACTACCAAAACCTCAACTCAAATTATTTGATAAAGTTTTATATGAAAGCATAATACATACTTATATAAGTTATATATACTTTAGATTCTCAATGGCTATTACATAATGGCCAAGAGCTAATTAATGTTTTTGCTATGTATTTACTAACATATTTAGACATAATTAAACATTGTTTATTATTTAGAAATGGTAAATATGGACCATGCGTATACTTAGAAATTATGCTGATTAAATCGGGTCTGGCAGTGACAGACCGTCGGGTTGGACAGACCGTCGGGTCTACACATGTAGTGCTACACATGCAGTAAACATTTGGATTATTTGCGGAGAACTTGACATTTAATTTCGCTTTGAATGCTCACAAAAGGCCTTCGAATTCCATAAAATTTATTTCGAAAACTGCAATAAAAAGCAGATTATCTCGACTTAAGTCATAGTTATAAAGCAGTAGATAAACGGCGAAAGTATAGGAATATTCGACTATTTCATGGATTGCTTTTATTCAATGCATTGCTATAATAGCTGAGGGCTTATCGACTGTCGGCTTATTATTGAAAAATGTGTTCTCTATTCCCACTTTAATTGTAATTTTTCGAAATTACTAAAAGCAAAGAATCGATTTAAGAATTTGCATAGAACGTTTGCTCAGACCAAACAGTTTCGCGTTTTAGTTTTATTTGTTTGATTGTTGCGACATATTTATACAAAAACATCTTTCATGTTATGTACCATGCACAGTATATTGTTATCTCAAAATTAAGAATAAACATTTATTTCAACATGTTTATACAAATTTTAGTGTCACTGCTTTGATGATGCATTTAATATAATAAAACAACTTATTCTTAGTATTCATAACTTTAGTAAAAATCAAACTGTAACTATTATGCATATACTGTACTAATTTTAAAATTTTATATTATTATTTGCAAGATTATATAATTTAATTACATTATAAAATTATATTAGAATTTTATTAGTTATTTTGTTATTTATAAAGAATTTTAACTACAAATGTTTTTTAAGATTGGTTTATTTTATAATTTGTCTTATTTAGTAAACTTTAATTAAACTAGGCAAAACAACGTGTCCACACTTTCATTTTTTAACTAGTTGCTAGTATAATGCTGTATAATATAAGTAATTATAACTATAAGTATTTTATTTAAAAATACAAATGCATTACAAGTAATTATGTAAGTAATATACATGTACAAATGCATAATCCGTATTTGTACAAAAATTACCATTTCTAGATTGTTTGTAAAAAGTAAACACGGTTTTCCATTTATGAATTCTTTAATTAGAAATTTTTACTTGTACAAATACTTATAATTCTTTTCCTTTTTGAAAGTACATTTATTTATATCAATTAATCTTTTATTATAATTCAAATTATCAAAGCATAAACTTGAAAACTAAGTTAATTTTCTTTGAACTTATCAAATTTATCAATGTTCAGACATTTAAGTTTATCAAATTGTACATGAGTAAAAACTAAGGCTTTTGAAAATTCTAGAAATGATAAAATATACTGTAAAAATAGATAAACATTAAATTACACTAAAAGTTTTACGAGATTTTAAGCTTCATTCATGTTAAAGCAGTAGTTTTACAGTAAGTTTAAAGTTTTAGACAATTTTAAGAATAAATTAAATTAAAATTTACAATTTTGAGATAAACATGCAATATTAATATGAGTTTATATATTAATACATATTTTAAATAACTCAACAAACTTTTAAAATATGAAAAATTGTTTATATTTTTAAAATAGATTTTTCAAATTCATAGAGAAATGAATAGCAAATAAAACATTTTAATAAAAATGCAAAATCTTTATTATAAAACAGTAAACATTGTTCACAGTTGCCATTTAAAAATCAACTGTCTATTATAATCTTATATAAACATTAAAAGGATTAGCAGATCACGGGTATCAGAAAATGAATGATGTCAAAATTTTTAAAGAATTATGCGTTTGTGTACCAAATACAACTTGTTTATGTCTCTTTTATATTAAATTTGCATTCAACTTTCTTTTAGCCTGATTTAAAAAGGATCAAAATTTT
>JAQIXC010001728.1:0-13366 GCA_034697605.1 Metabelba pulverosa
CAGTTTTCAATTCATTTCGAATCACAATCAAATCAATTCGAGTTTTCGCTCGCGAACGTAGTGCAAGCGTTACAATTTATAAAATTATTATTTTATAAACTATTTAAAAAATTTATAACAAATTACTAAATTTATAATATTTTTATAAACTATGTAATATCTTTAAACTAACCCATGTAACATATATGCAAATATAATTGATTGGCTAAACGCTAAACAAACTTGAAACTCTTGCATGTTGGTTAAGAATCAATATGAAATACAAGTTATTAATATTTTTAATTTAATATAAATTTGTTTGTTTATTACGTTATAAACTTTATATACTGTATTTTCTATTTTATACAATATTACATACACTATATCGTAAGGTGTACTTTTTGCATGTTTGTTTTTAAAAACATTTAATTTGCACTAAACAAGTAAAAATAAAGTAAATTATTTACAGTGTTATTTACACTATATTAACTATAAAAAATTTATATGATTTATATTATTTTATAATAATTAATAATAGAGTAATTGTAATTATGATACCTAAAACTCAATAACATAGTTTGTTTCTATGACAAACAATATATTATATCATTATCATTCATAATATAAAATTACTGTTAAATAAAATAAAACTTGCTACAAGCTGTAACATTCTATACAGATAGAAAATTAGCAATAATTTTGCAAAATAAATAATGCGTAACAAACTATATCTAGTTATTATTTTGTTTAGTATTTTAATACAATTAATTAATGCAACGCAAAATAAAAACTATCAAGCTAACATACAAGATGTAAATAACAACTCCAACAAATTAAATGCATCATGCCAGCTAAGCACTAATTGCGCTGGCCAATTGGAGTGTCTTGGCAATCGGTGTAATTGCCCGACAAATAGCAAGTATATACACATTGGGGATAAATGTGAATACTTTGACTGTCAGTCGGACAGCAATTGTCGGACCGAATACGAGTCGAACCGGATTTGCGGCGCTTCCGGCCTATGCTTATGCGGCGACGGCTTCGAAGAGGACGAGTCGGACGGCTATAAGTGCCGCGAAAGCAAAGCTATTAATCAATTGGATACTATTGATACATACAAAAACTTGTGTAACAGCGATGAGCAGTGTAAAAATCACCAAGTTTGTATGGACAAGAAATGCGTTTGTGAACCAGACTACGAGTACTCAAAGAAAAAGTGCAAAAAGTTTCAATGTAAAAAGAATAAGCATTGTCAAAAGTATGATAAAAAGCGCGTTTGCGATAAAGATGAGCGTAAATGCGTGTGCGATGATGGATATAAGCATGATGAATCAAATGGATACAAGTGCGTGCCGATTGTAACCCAGAGCAAATGTATGAAAAATGATGATTGTTTAATTAATGAGTTTTGTTTGGATGAGCAATGCAAATGTGTGCCAAACTATGTATTTGATAATAAGACTGGTAATTGTAACATGGTGAATTGCGGCAGCCATGCGGATTGTATCTATTATGATAAAAACATGCATTGTAACGAGCAAGGTATGTGCGCGTGCACGGATGATTTTGAAATAGATGAAATAAACAAGGAGAAATGTAACATGATACTATCAACTTATGGCCAAAATTGTAATGCAACTATGGACTGCATTGATCACAAGCACAATCATGATAGCATTGTTTGCCAAGATAATATTTGCGCGTGCATGCCAAATTACAAATTTAGTCAAGATGAAAACGCGTGTCTGAGTTACAACTGCACGGGAAATGAGGAATGCATTCTAATTGATTTGCACAGGTACTGCGACAATAAACAGGGTAAATGTTTGTGCGCCAGCGGCTATTATGCTAATAATCGAACTGAGCATAAGTGCAAACTAGTGTCATTTTATAATCGCAATCCATACGTGCTATTATTTAAAGTTTTCTTAATTATTTTCATCGTGGTAATTGCGTTGATTGCAACGTACATTTCATACTATTATATTCGAAAAGACAACATGGTAAGACGCACTGCCATCGTTGAGAGACGGGTGCAAAGTCGTGACTCGGTTTATGATGCTATTAATGCGATTGGATTGCATGATAAAAAGTGCAGTGTAAATTTTGAGTTGCACCCGGATCGAAATGCACCGCCGGCGTACGATAAGCTTGGTACTCCGCCGCCGCCCTATAGAAACTCGATGGCTGGACTAGATGTTATTACCATGTAGTTTTTTTATATTATTATTTTTGTTTATTTTTTTGTATAATCAAGATACTATTTTTTTCTATTACATAATAGAGAACGAATAAAATTATTGTTAATTTATTGCCTTGATAAATTTTTATTTTACAGTTATTGAATGGCTAATCCATATTTAATATTATAATATTTTGCAATGACATTTTCCCCTGATATTATACAGTAATTTTAAATGCAATATCTATAATGTTCACGGTAGAAAATATTAATAATAGTTAGAGGAATAATCATGGTAATTCAAAAAAAAGTCTTCATATTTATTGCAGGTTGGTTTGTTGAGATTATTTCTAAGTTAGTATATTTATACGTAAAAAGAATAAACATTGTTAAATATATGATAAACCTTGTTTGCGATAAAGATAAACGTAAATGAGTGTGCAACGATGAATATGAACATGATGAATTAAACGGGCACATGTGCGTGTAAGCTGACACCTAAGGCAAATGTAAAAATATAAAGATTGCACAATTAATGAATTTTGTTTTTATGAGCATTGAAAATGCATTCCTAATTATAAGTTTGATAATGTGACGCGTAAATGCATAATGTTTAATTGTCATATCCATGAGGGTTTCCCGGATTAAGATATAATTATGCAGTATAATAATAATGCTGCATACGCGTGCAAGGAGGTTGACAATGACAATTCGAAAAATTGCAGATGATACAATCAACTCTTGACAGTAATTGCAGTTTGAGTATAGACTGCATTTGTTTCAAAGATAATTTTGATAACACCGTCTGCCAAGATCATATTTGCGCGAGCATGCTAAATTATAAATTTAACAAAGATGATAACGTATAATTAAGCTAAAATAGTACGAGTAGTAAAGAATGCGTAAAATTTGATAAGAGCCATTATTTCGATAAGGAGCAGGGTAGATGTATGTACTTGGTAGCTATTACGCAAACAAATACACTGAATATAAATTTTTAAAAACTGACAATTATTTTCATATGCTTATTCGACTCATTTATTATTATTATTTTTATGGTGATTGGGCAGGTGTAACATACTCGTATTTTTTTTGGCAAAAATTAAGCTTGGCACAACGCACGTGCAAGGTTGAGAGTTTGATGCAAAAAGTATTGGCATAAATGCACTTGATAAAAAAGTTATATTTTAATTGTAAATTGCACATGCATTTCCAACGCATAGCCATCGAACAATAATCTTGGTACTCCACCGTCGCCATATAAAAATAGCTGGGTCAGATATTGTGACAATGAAGTATTTTAGCATTGTAATATTTTCATTTATTTTTTTTTTGTATAAATAAGAAATTTATTATTATTTTTCTTTTGTTTTTAATCGGAAAAAGTCGTGTAATTATTCATATTTCAAACAAAATTTGTTGTTGTTGATTTTTTGCCTTGATTGTTTCCATTTATTAAATAGGTAATTTATTTTAAATATTATCCGTTAATATTTTTGTTTTTTGAATTTTAAGATGATATTTTCTGATTGAAATTTCATTTTGATAAATCCTCTTATTAGATAATCAATTTGCAATTTAAAATTATGCATTCTAAGAAGTACTTGTTTGAGATGTCAAGTTTAGATTATATTAAGCAAAGCAATTTCTGCATTAATTTTCATAAATTAGAGTTCAATCATGACAAATTTAACAAGTTTATATTCAAAGGCTTTATACCATAATTAAACAATAATTAACCCAAAATCAAATAAGTTACGCTTTTATAATGAATGAATGTCATTTTAATTGCTATACAATAATACTGCTTAATCAAACTTTTAGAGAAGAGCATGCACAATTATTAGTTGTTTAATTAAAAATCTTTAATTATTAAATAACCTTATTAAAATAAATTTTAAGAATTTAATATTAAAAATTATTTTATTGTTTTTACGTAATTAATCAAGTCATTTTAAATATATTGATTATTATTCATATAAAATTGATAAATATGCGTAAAGAAAACTTTCAAAGTCAAACAAAGTAACATTATACATTGATAAATAATCAAAATTTGCATAAATGTGTCAAAATTATATGCATATTTTTGAATACAATTTAAAATATTGTTTAAGAAACTTTAATGATACAAAATGAACAAAAATTGCATAGATTAAAATATTTATACAATTAACATTTTTTACATATAAATAAAATTTCATTTTAAGCGTTTACGTAGTGCTATATAATAATAGTTAATTATTATTTTATCATGTTTTATATCGCCGAAATTAACTTAAATTAACTTATTTAATTAATTTGCCCTGTTTATCTTTGTTTGCATTGATAGTGATATAATGAAAAATTTTGTTTGTACTGCTACAATTTGTAGCAAAAGTGTACTGTATAAATGTGGTTTTAAAATAAATCTACTTAATAACGCCGATTAGTGATGATTTTGGTTTTTTTTCTACATTTGCACTAAAACCTACAATTAATTTTCGGATAAGATTAAACTGTACAAATCTAATTCTAACAGGAAAAAAATATTTTAAACAGCATAACTTTAACACACAAACAAAATTATTTGAACTCTTCTCTCAATTGTGCAGTATAATACTATATCTTATAACTTATTTAGTATATTATGGATATCTTATATCTGTACACAGTATAAATCATAATTTATGCACCTTTTTTTGTATTCGAGTGTTAATGGTATTTGCAAATAAGATATGCAAAAAACATATTTGTAAATTAATTAAAAATTTAAATTAGAATTTTTTTTATCAAAAAATGTGAATTAAAAAAATTCTGATTGTTATTCGCAAACGCATTGATTGAATAGATAATGAAAATTAAATTAAGTATTGAATAACAAAAACGCGAATTTGCGAAAAGTTTGCGAAATAAACATTGAAACTAATTTTTTCCACTTAAATTATTATTAAAAATTATGGTGTTAAGGTGAATTAAATAAAAATTTTTAATAAAGTTAATTTTTTCCTTTAATCAATTGTGCATCTTTTCTAGCAAATTTAATCATATTAAAATCAACGAGAAAAAATTTCCCCACAACAATTTTATTTTAATAAATAAAAACTGCATTAATATAGTTTGCACAGTACAATTATTGCTGAATGCGAAGATTGTCTTGTCACTCAAAACAATTTTCGCTATTATGCCATTGTAAAAAAGCATATTTTCAAATTATAACTGTGCACAAAATTATGAACAAACTGGTTAAATTTTCATTAACAAATAGCAACTTGTACCAAATAATATCTAGGCACTTTGAACAAAGCTTATATAATAATTTCTAACTGTACAAAATATTCGAAAATATAACATTGAAAATATGCGATGAAATAAAAGTAGGCTAAAAAAGATTATACAGTTTGCAAAAGTGTTTATGAGTGTACATCTCATAGTTAATGTGTACAGTTTAAAATAATTGCTGTTTTACACAACATTTTTTTTGCATTTTTTAGATCAAATAAATAAGTATCATTGTCGTAAATTATGAGATTGTTGAAATGAAATGAAAATATTTTGCAAATAAATGCGCTGTTACTTTCTCAATATTAATACTTGCTAATATCATAAGTATCGTACAATGCTGCGTTACTGTTACATCCTGCATATTATTAACACACAAACGGCGTAAAACTTTCACAATTTTACATTGCAATTTTGCATTATCTTCATGATTTTTACGCATATTTGTATTTCTGTATATTTTTTCATTTAATAAATAATCTTTCATCAAATCAATGAAAATATTAGAATGTTGATTTTATATTTTTATTTATTTATTTTTTATTTGCTAAAAAAAATATTTTTCAATTGCGTTATTTAACTATAAATTAAAATTAAAATCAATTTTATTATGCATTCAATCACTAAAAAACAATTATGTCTTCAAAGATAAAAAATGAAAAAATTATTAGACTTTCGAACATCAAATATGATGTATATATTGAATAAATTAAAAAATGATTCATAAATAAATTGATTGAATATCTCTATAATAAAAAACCGCATAAAATCTATTTAGCATTGAATTAAAACAATAGCATGAGAGAAATCCTATTATTTATTATTATATAAACTGTACAGATCAATTAAGTTTTCCGACATTTACATTCAAATAATATTACATTAGAAAAGAAATCGTACAGTATAATCTGTGTATCCTTTATATTGACTTTGTATTGACAAAAGAGAGTTCGAAATCTATTGAAAATTATTACCATTATTCTTTTTCGCTATTATCATAATTACAGCACAGTTTAATCATTCGGTGACCCAGTGCCGAAGAGCGCGCTGGCATTGTACGCCTGGCGCGCACAGGTAGTTGTGGGTTACATCCAAAGTAGGACTATCCTCTCCCTTCGCGATCACACTCACCCGCAACTTTCTAGCATACTCATTTTTGCGCAAAGATGTTTAGCCAGTTAATGCCTTATTTAGTTATACAATAGTAACTGTGCAAAATAAACGCTACAACAACACAACGGCGCACACGAAGTAAGAGTGCACATGAGGTTATCCTAAATTCTTTCTGTATATTAAAGTTATAAACTGTATATTTCGCAGTTAATCTTTAATTTGCTATACATCTGCACAAAACATCGCGAGTTTTGTGCAGTGTAAAACTACAGTTCGTGTGTGTGTTTGTGTGCCTCATCGTCTCATCAAGTAAACGGTATAATTCTTCTTATCAGCGGTTTTTTGTACAGCTTATTTGCGCACTTTTACCTGTTGATAAAGTATCTAGATTATTTATGACAATTTTGTTTTTATCAATTTCTTAATCTATTTAAAAGCATTTTCGAAAGTTTTTCGCATTTTTTCCCAAAAAAGTTTTATTTTTTTTTATTAATATTTTGTTTGATTTTTATTTAGTTCTGTGCAATATTGTTGTTTATTAAGATAATTTTTGAAATAATATAATTAATATTATTTTAACCCGTTAAGTAATAACTTTATTAAAATTTATAGCACGTATATTTGAATTATTACATGATTTATATATTGTGATTGAGTTTATTTTTTCTAAAGATTAAATTTGTGTTGGTTGTTTTTGAAAAGCTTATTACAAACATTTTGTGCCCGTGTAAATTAAGATTAACTAAAATTGCTAATTTTTGTTTAATTTGTATTAGTGAATAACAATGGCTAGTAATATATCCATAGACGGATTAACCCTGGACAATTTTGCGTATTGTGCGCGTAATGTAACGGTGAAACTGTCGAAAGAGTTTTTATCATTGTTCTACATACTGGTGCCGTCCGAACACACCAAAAATGAAGCCAGCCAGGTGCCCATGTACGTCGTGCAAGTAAGTTGTTATTTTTACATTGTATAAATACTTTTTTGTTTATTTAGTTAGGTAACTTTTCACATTTATTATAAATTGTTAGTTATTTGTTAAATTTAATATTATAACAAATTTTTAATGTACATATAACTTTTTATTATGAGATAAAACTATATGTAAAACTATTGTACGATATGTTATCTACATGCTAATTACACTGAATAATTTTGTTTTCAAATTTAATTACTAGACTTTTATTTATCTTGTTCAAATTTGGTAGTAATACTAATAAAAGTTAATTATTGGTTCAAATTATAGATTAATTTATTAACTTATTAAATTAGCATAACATATGAAAATAAATTAATTATTGATATATTATTTATAAAAAATAAAAATATTGCATATCAATATTTCCGTAATGTTGAATGTAGCAATTTTAAAAAATATATAAAATTAATTATTTAAAAATATTACAAATATTATGTAATTTTATTTTGAAATATATTTTAGGTTTAATTGTTTTTATATTAATTGTTATTAAATTTAAAATTATATTATAAATAAAAAATAATTAATTATGCATTGTTATTTTATTCAATTTAGTTCAGTATTTGTTTTGAAAGCTTAAAATTATTTTTTGTTATTTATAAAAAAAATTATAATTAAAAATATAATGCTAAATAAATATTTAACCTATTCTTTATAAAACAATTGTTTAGAACAAATAACAAAAAATGCTCTCAAAATTTATCAGCTGAATATATAGTTAATCTTGATATTCAAAGTTTAACGTTTTTTTTAAATCAAACGTGCTTAAATTTCAAATAAAAACTTTATTAATGATTATATTATGTAATTATGATATTCAATTAGACGTGAATAATGATATATAAATTAAAGTTTTTTATTATTACAGTATGCGTTACATCTAAATTCAATCATGGTTAATAGTTTTCTAAGCATGATTTACTAATTGTATTAATATGGGAAGCAATTTTTTTCAAATCTAAATATTTAGGCTGCCGACGGACCTGTTTAATCTGTATACTATTTAGATCAAATTTAATTGAAAATATTGTCTCGGCATTTTTTTATTTGCATTAAGAAATTTATAATATCAATATTAATTATACCCATTAAACTATATAGATAAAATCTGTCTTAGATTACACAGCAATATGAAATAATTTTAAAATAAAATTAAGATAAATTCTCATCGCTAATATTTTTTTCAACTACTTAATCTCTTTCAAATTAGCTAAATAGCATGATATTATTTAATCACATGCATAACTGTTTAAGGGATTTTTTTTGTAGTCACATCAATTTAGAATTTTCAAATTGTTAGTTTAAACAACCTTGAATACATTTTGTAAAATTATGATAGATATGATATTACCGCAAATCAATATAAGATGAAAATATAAATTTCATAATTTTTTAAAACATTAATAGGCTGGCCAATTGTGCATTGTTAAAAATTTTTACGTATATAATTTTCAAATGATTAGTTTGAGAAATGTTTAAGTGATTTGTCATTTTAAATTATTTTTCAAACATTATTTTTGCTCATGCTATTCTAAATAAATCTATAATAGATTCCAATAGAAGACACATGATAGTTTTTTAAATTGCAAAATTAGCTAGTAAATGATAACTATTACAGCCTAATGCAGTTTTTAAAAATTTTTATGACACAATCAACTATTGAAAATTTAGACAGCATGCATTATTATTAGTAATATATGTGATTTTTTACAATTACATGTATTATTTTATTATAATGTTATATGCATACTTTAACTGTATATGTACTGGAAAATTTTAATAATATAAGTACGAATAATCTAACACTTTAAATATAATAAATGTTTTATTTGATTTATTAACAACATATATTTATTTTGATTAAACAGTCTATAAATTTTAATATATTTATTTCAATAAAATTATAAAATTGAAAAAAAAACTTATAAAATTAACATTATAAAATATAGTTAAGATATTAAAACTTAATTTATAAATATTAGATCTATTTTATAAAATTGCAGTTTAAAGTATATTCTTAAGAAAATATAATAATCTTTAATAGTTACAGATTAAAAAACTATTTTAAAAACATTTTTAAATATAATTTATTTTATAATTAATTAACATATGCATATTTCTTATTTTTGTAATTAAATATACTAAGTATTACTGTACAATAATTAGTGTAATTTATTAATAAGTGTGCACAAATATCAAAAATTAATTTTACAATGCACTTTTGAAATATATTACATCAATTTTGATAATGATAAAAATAGACGTTTTGTAACATCTATCTAGCGCTAGATAATATATATTTAACTTAACCATGCAAATTTTTATAAATAATTATTATTTTGTTTTTTAATTTTGTTTTATATAATGTAGCAATAAAAAATGTATACAATTTATAATGTATTAACAAATGTAACTTAAAATTTTATTAATCTATTTATTTAACACACAGTAATTTTTATTTTTTAAACTGCATACAAATTATTTAATTATTATACTTAACATTAATTTAAAATAATTACATATTTTATCTTGAATAATCTAGCTAATACCCATCATTGGTATAGTTTTATTAGTCGAGCAAATGGTCCGTTACTACCAAAACAAAGAGATGTCTCGATTTCAAGATTTAATCATTAATGTTGGCTCCGGATTACAGCACACATTGTCGAGGTAAAACCCGCATGCTTATTTTAAAATATCAAACGCGAAAATTATTATTTTTACATACAAAAAATTTTAAAACTATTAACATTTTTTATGGAGTTTTAAATATAATTGCAGATAGCTTAAATAATTATCCAAAAATTATAGCATGCTTAGATGTATTTAGCTGCTTTAGTTAGATGTATTTTGCTCAATTGCATTAACTATTACCATAATTATTTGGCTATTTATGGGCTATTATGTGAATGCAACAGTATAAGATTAAATGCTTACTGTAACAATTGCATTTGAAGAGCACTGATGCTTGCTGCATTCTCGCCGATACTGACCTGGATCTACGAGACGTGCCACCCGTTCGACGTACCGCTGCACTCGTGGTGGACGTGGATTATCTCGCTCTTCATAATCGAGTTCGTGTACTACTGGGCCCACAGAGCCCACCACGAGATCAACGTCCTCTGGGCGTTCCACTACTTCCATCACTCGCCCGAAGACATGAACGTCACCTCTTCAATGCGCCTCTTCCTCGTCGACATCATGTTCATTGACGTAAGATTAATCCAGTTACTTTATATAAGATATAAGTTAGTATAATGGAGAAATTTGTTTATTCATATGATTGCGAAAATTTTTATAAAATATTGACAGATATATTTATAAATTAATTTAAAGTATTTAGCACAATTTATATATAATAGTATTTAAAACATTATAATTGTTTTAAAAATAGGGGTGTAATCGGCATTCCAATTTATTATTATTTAACATTAAACATAATACAAAAATTGTTTTATGAAATTATCTTACAGTTTGGTAAAAATTGAAAATAACTTATCTTTAACTTTTATAATATTATATTTAAGTAAATAAAGTAGAATTTATATATTAACTATATAAAAATATAATGTTAGTATTTTAGTTAAATTTAATATTCTATTTAAGTAAATAAATTAAAACTTAGTCTAATTTAATTATTAACAAAATAATAGGCATAGTAAATTAATAAATTTTATAGTTTAATAAAATAAATTTTAAAAGTATTATTAATTTAAAATTATTAATTTAATAATAATAGTTAATTTTATTATAATTATTCAGATTTAAATAAATCATTTATACAGAATTTTAAAATTGCATTATTATAATAGAATAATAAAATATTTTGCTTAGATTATTCGGTGCTAATCTTATCCTAATTTAGACTACTAACTGTAAACTTTACAAAATAATAATATTAATATAAAGCTTTTATACTAAATATATAATTGACTACTGTCCAATCTATTTACTAAGTTATAAATTGTATATTTTTACATTATATATTAATTATGTTAATTAATCAATGTAATAGAAATTACAATATAAAATAAAACTGATATTTCTATAAATTACAAGTTTATTTAATATTAAAAATTATTCTGAATTTACAAATCACGAATAATAAGCTGATTTTTGCACAAAATAATAAGCATAATTAATTCTCTACTTACAGCTCATACTCCTATCGCCGATAATACCGCCGCCGCTTCTGGTGTTCCACATCCAGTTCAACCTCATCTACCAGATCTGGCTGCACAGCGAGGTGGTGCCGCATCTCGGCCCCCTCGAGTACATCGTCAACACGCCCAACCAGCACACGATCCACCACGGCAAGAACCCGTACTGCATCGACAAGAACTACGGCGCCGTACTCATGGTGTTCGACCGCCTGTTCGGCACCCATCAGACGCGCCAGGAGAAGGTCATCTACGGCGTCGTCTCCGAACAGCCGAAGACGTTCGACGCGATTGCACTGCAGTTGTCGTACTTCCCGATGGTTTTGAAGAAGTTTCAGAGTATGACTGGTGTCGGCAATAAGCTGTCGGCGCTGTTTAAAGGCCCCGGCTGGTCGCCCGGCAAGCCCAGGACTGGCTTGTTGGAGGAGGTGCCCGTGCCCGATCCCACACTGCCCAAGTACAAATATGATCCGCACATTCCGATGTGGAAGAAGTTTTACGTTTTGATACATGGTACTATTTTGCTCATTGCGTTTATACAGCTGGCCGATCATGATATGGTTGTAAGTATTATTTTTGCTGGATAAATTATTTTTTACAAAATTTTGATAAAATCATTTTATTAAAATGAGTTCAAGTTTGGAGTTCATATACAATACAATATAGTATAATATTTATTGTATGTTATATACTGTGTACAGTTTACAGTTTGCATAGTATTTCTTATAACAAGCATCTATTTTGAAAGATTCAACTAAAAGCTTGCAATGTGTATAGTTAAATTTACAATGTTTAATGTTTATGTACTAGCGACATAACCCAACAAAGCGTTTGGTAGGTATTGTATATTTTATCTTAAGCTTAACATCCGTCGGTGCGCTTTTTGATGGAAAGTAAGTTTTGCATAAAATGTTGCATTATACTTTCAAGTTGATACATGTATAATTAATATGTTAGTTACTCTGCTTCATATCTGGAAATATTTCGCTGCGTATTGTACTTCCCGTTCGACTACTACTTCGCCGAATCGGTGAACTGGGCGATCGAGCCGACGGAGAAATTCATTCTAACATGCGCATTATGGGCATTCCGATTCGTGTTTGCCGTGTCCATCTGTTTCTGGGTTGGCAAAAACATTTTTGACACAAAGCTCATGCTAAACGAGAAAGAGATTGTTTTGGCCGATGTCGAGAATACACTGCTTAAAACGAGCAAGATTGACGCGTGCGATAGTCCGAAAAAGCTGCGTGATTATAAAATGCACTTCTTTGTTTTTGCCGTGGTTTGCCATTTCTGTATCATTGGATTTGTTTACAATTATAATGTTACCATGTGCAAACAACATGTTATCACGCCGATCGTCGACTGGTTTAAGAGAAATTTATTTGATCATGTATTTTATATTTAATCCTTATTTGTATATTATTTAATTCTTATTGGCAAAATAGTTTTAATGTTTTAAAAACATGTTAAAACTGTATATTATAAAAAAAATTCATATATAATTCTGATATAATAAGTTTCTATATAGATTTAAATTAATAAAATTATTATGAAATTAATTGTTAAGTTTCAAATATATAATAACTGTATTAGAGGTCCAAAACGGGCCGGGCCGGGCCGGGCCGGGCCGGATCGGGCCGAGAGGAAAATTTGTCGGGCCGGGCCGGATCGGGCCGATGCTAAGA
>JAQIXC010001729.1:0-13363 GCA_034697605.1 Metabelba pulverosa
CTATACTAGCGATCATAACGACTACTCGGGTAGATCCGACCAACCCTTCTCAAACCCCGAGTGGCTCGCAATATATTGATTGATTGTTTGTGATTAATGGCAATTTATTCGTCGATATTCCACATTTGAAATACAGAACTAAAATCACTTTTGATTCTCTTATTTTTGTCGCCAGAAAATAATTGATAGTAAGCTATAAAAGTGTAAAAATTCGTTCAATAAAAAACTGCTATATAAAAGAGGGCATTTTAACTCTATTGACAATAAAAGAATTATTTGACACAAATGTTAGAGTGGCAAGATAAATCCTCATCTCGAGAATACTATTATGCTTCCCTGTTTAATCTTAAATTAAGCAGGGTTTGATTTATTAGCGCAAAACATATTTTTTTCAATTAATATATTAAAGATTTATAACATAATTTTTATTGTTTCCGTATTTTTTTGTATTACTATTCACCATAATAATTTATAGCTATTACAAAAAATACGAAAAATTTAATCAAGGCAAAAAATTTAAATTATTGCTCCGAGAGTTCGGATCGAGTGATTGGGAAAAATCAAAACAGTTTTTGTGCTCTTTCGCCAACAAATAAATATTTATTCAATTCGAATGATTAATGGTATTTGAATTCATTAAAATATTTATGTAAAATAAATGTTTATCTGACAAATGACTTGGAAAACAAAAAATCAAATCAAACAAAACAACAGAAATCTATGCAATCGACTGAACGGCTATTTCTGGCAATTTTAGTCCTAATGGCGAAAAATTCCGATACACGAGAAAAAACAGTCAATTCTCTGCAAAAATTAGATTATTTCTCACAAAAATTCTTTTGATTTTTGCTAATCAGAAATGACAACAAATTTAAAATTAAATATAAAAAATATTAGCGAAATGTTAGCGAAAAAAATCGAAAGAATTCGAAAGTTTATTCTATTGCGAAAAAATCGAGTCATCACTAAAAGATTAGAAGATTTTGCAAAACGTAAACGTATTCTGGCGTTCAATTGTGTCGACTCTACAAACTTTGATCTCATTCTAACCCAATATTATAGTCCGCTTTTCACTTATTCATTGCGACGTTTTTATTCGCCTTTTTCTCCTTGTCTTTAGAGTACAATCTTTTGCTGACTTCAGCGCCAAATCATACAACAAAAACAAATTAAATCAAAATAAAAAATTGTTCTAAAATAATAAACAAGAAATGGCAAGAATATCAAATTCACATTCTCTATACGACTCGTGTTTTTATTCAGTAATCGATTGACTCGAATGTTTCGCATTGTTTAACCGAATGTTTTGAATATTGCATAAATCAATTGAAATGTAATAAATAAGTATTCATAAATAATATAAACGTTTTAGCTTCTGTTTTAGCAAGTTTAATTGGTTAGAATAATAGGTAAAAATGAACTGAAAATATTTGCAACAGTTTTTAAATTTTTATATTAAAAATATTTACAGTAAGTTATTGAGAGCTAATATTAATATATAAAATTTAATATGAAGTTTAAAGTGTAACTTGATTAAAAATTGCTTCTAACAAATTAGTTCAATAATAATAACTTATACTGTTTCTTTTAATAATAAAAAAATAATTTTATAAATTAAATTTTATTTTAAAATATACTCTATTCAGTTAATGTTAATAAATTAGTATATTTTGAATAACTCATTTTATAATAACTCATGAAAATATACAGTATGTTTTTTGCACAGAATATATTTTGTATTTACATAATATACTGTACATAAAAAAATAATCTAATTTATAATATCAAAGTAAAGCAATAAATTTAGATATTTCTGAAAATGATGCTTTAAATAACATTTTAATAAATAATCTTGCTATTTATTCCAAGCATACATTTTATATTTTAGTCATATTTTTTTGTTGCAATTTGTAAACTTATGTAGAAAATATTTAGCAATTTAAGTTAAGTAAAAGTATACATTAGAAAATTTGCCCGCGTATTTTTTCACGAACGAATATTCTTATCAATAATAATTTCGGCTTGAATGTTTAACAAGGCTTGTTTAATATTCAAGCAAGTACAAGTTGGAAAGAAGAAAATTGAATATTTCGTTTCGCCAGCGTTTCCTTTACCCAAATTTATGGCCAATTGGTTGAAGGGCTCGAATAAAAGCAAATTTTATTTTATAATCTCATAAATAATACGAAATTCGAGCGAACGAGCGAACGAACGGAGAAAATATGGTTTTTTGAATTCGCGGCTCATTTTTATTGAAGTCTTTTTTGCTCTAAAATTGATGTTCGACTACAAGAAGCGAA
This sequence comes from Metabelba pulverosa, assembly GCA_034697605.1. Taxonomy (NCBI): domain Eukaryota; kingdom Metazoa; phylum Arthropoda; class Arachnida; order Sarcoptiformes; family Damaeidae; genus Metabelba; species Metabelba pulverosa. Next base: position 2,301 of record JAQIXC010001729.1, read on the forward strand.
ACGATAAGGCGTTGAGAAATGTTGTGCCGAATATCGGTTTAATCGAATCGTGATTTTGCGATTCACTCGAGAATTGCGAGAAACAGATCAAAAATAAAGTTTAATATCAGTTTCGCACTCGAAGATCGGGGGAACGGCATCGACGGGCCGAGTAGTACGCGAATTGTGTGCCCGATTCGCGTCGTCTCATCGCCGAGTGATCTATGCGTTTCGGCTTTTGTGTTATTCGAGTCGAGTTTTTCGCACAACTTTCGCACATATTATGCGATTTAATACATAATTTTACTTTTATCGCAATTTTCAACACAATTTCCTTTTTGAGCATTTATTCATCGAATAAATTCTTATTCAGTATAATTTTTGCCAAATGTCATTTTATTTCCATTTATTTTTATAGTATTTTGCACAAATGTAAATATTTTTTTAGACGATTTTACATTGTAGTAATTTAAACAAACTTATTATGCAATAACTTATATATTAAATAATTTATAAAATAAATAATAATTGTTATATAAATTAGATAATTTTATTGTTATGCTGAATATATCTAATTTTTAAAACAATAATAATATGCAACATAAATTTATTATTGTTTTTACTATAGAAATATATTTTCTACCATTAAAAAAGTACAGTACAATAAATATAATACTGTAGTGTATAAGTACTGTACTAGTATAATACAGTTTTAATATAATTAAAAATTATGCCAGTAGTAAATAATTATATAAATTTAATAAAAAATTTATATACAGTATTTGTTTGTTAACTATAATTTTCAAATATTAAATTGTTGCATAACAAAATATAAAACTAAGTCAGAAAAATTTTAATTTAATTTTTAATATTATTATCGCTCGACTCGTATTCCTATTCAATAAATATAATACATATTCCTTACACGAGATCTGGAGGTCACGAAACAACTGCATTAAAGCTCTGATCGACTCTTACAAGCGCTCTATGTTTCAGAACTACTCGTATTTATTTCGAATTAATTTAATTAGAAACTACTGCAACGCAAAAAATTAACATTATAATCCATTCGGAAATGTTTCCCGAAATTAATTTTTAATTAAGAATTTTTAATTTCTTAATAGCTTTAGTCTCAGAACTTTCTAACCGAACACTAATAACATTTGAAAAATATACGAACATTACAGTACAGAATACACAGTATTAATTGTTGATTTAGATTAAATTTCATAAAATATATGAGGATGAAAAAATATTGAGCTTGTGCAAATAGCTGTGGGTGTTCTCATCAAATTGCAAATAACAGCACACGGCGAGGGAATAGCACACGTGTTCGGCGCAGAAATTAATTCAATTTAATTATTCATTTCGAAAAATAACTTTCGGATTGCAAAAAAGTAATTAAAAACAACAAAATCAGACAGGCGCAATTAAATTACAATTTGACACATTCCTAGCAACGACTCGTATTCATGCTTAATTGAGAAAACATTCATTATGTTTAGAAATTAAGACGACCGAATCTTTGCGCTAAAGAATTTCAATAATTGATTAAATTTTGTCATTCAATGTGTGTGTGGAGAGGAAGCGCGCAATCAGGCGCTTGTCTTACATCGTGTCCTATCAATACATTTGATTACGAGATTGGGGTCAACACGAGTGTCGACGAAGAAAAACACAAATGTTTTAATGTTTATGCTATATATAAAGTCAGATATTAACGACTCAATCGAAACTTTTCTATTACTCAACACAACTTAATCATTGATAGCAAATCTACTTAAATATAGAAATATTTATGTAATTAATTTTTATTTCCTCCAAACTCTCTCTCTCTCTCTCTCTCTCTCTCTCTCTCTCTCTCTCTCTCTCTCTCTCTCTCCCACACTCTCTCCACTCACTAGCAAGTATATTAAATAGGGATTTTGATGAAAGCAATCAATTTGGATAATATTCGGGTGAAATAAGTAGCGCTAAACCAATGAAATCTTAGGAAATGTGTGATATAATTGAATGCCATTTGTATATTAACGACAAAATTAGATTACATTCAATTCAATTCGGTTTTCACTATTATTTCTCTGGAGAGACGACACAAAAACCGCAACTTTTTTACGTTTTGCGCTCAAAAAGAGGCTTAAGATCTGAACAAAAGACAGAGAAAAAGCTGAAAAGCAAGTCTATCTCCGATAAGACAATAATAGAGAAAAGAACAGATAAATTTTAATTAAACCACTAATAAGTTGGAAGACATAGAGAATCTAATTGAAAGTGTTTCGACGCAAAGCATTCGGCGCTCCGTTCGCTAGTCGTACGCACAGAGAGGCCGACATTTTTTTCCTTTGGTAACCAATTTGTTTGAATGATAAAAAACACTAATGAATAGCTAATGGATAACAGATTGTCGCTAATAAATACAACTTATGTCTGCATTCAATACACTTCGCAAAATATGGAACCATTAGAATCGCGTCGACAGTTGTTTTGACGCTTGAAATCAATGTTGAATTCGACGCCAATTCGTATTGATTCGAACAATTTGTTCGCTGACACACGAGAAATAAATATGTTGCATTTTTGCACGACAAAAATGTCCCACTCATTATTATAAATCAAATGAATAATTGGAAACAATTTTCTATTTCAAAATTGATTCGTTTATTGGCCGTCGAAATGAGTCGAATGACTCGAATCAATCAAAAAGCGTCTATTCATTCAACAGTGCGTCGGGTCGGCCATCGGCTCAACCGATAGATAACGCAAAAAGTGCTCAAACCTTATCGCAGTCTCTCTCTCTCTCTCTCTCTCTCTCTCTCTCTCTCTCTCTCTCTCTCTCTCTCTCTCTCTCCCATCACTCGTCTATATTCGGCTCAATAGACTGTAACTTATTAACTGATGATTTTTGTTGGCCTAATAGCAAAGACTCCATTCCCTTCATTCCCTTCTCATTGCCTTCTCTTCGCATCTCTTATATACGAAAACCTCTTAAATTGGATTTCAATTGATTTTTATTTTGGGAACAAAATTCATTGCAAATACAGATCACAGGTATTGATCCGGTGATCGACAACTCGTGTATTTCGAATCAATTTTCTAGCTTCAAGAAATTAGCTTTCTTCCTCCTCTCCCTAAATATAAATTTGCTCATTTTTGCAAATACCCCGAAAAATCGATTTCAATTTTGCAAATTTTTCGATATCCGTATCATAACTTAGATTAATATAATTTCTGCTCTTAATAGTGATATATCTGTTTCGAACATTAATTTTTCATCTTTTTTGAATGACATTATTACCATGTACAGTATAACTCAATCGCTCAAATTTCGCCAAACAAATTAAGCAATTGTGTAATGCTCGGCGCGATTCGTCTGCCCAGATCAAATTTATCGATGAGTTTTGTATTTAATCTTTTTATATGCTATCAAAAGAAAAGGCATTATATTTAAAATATTCGTTTTCGTATGAAAGGACTGCAAAGAAATTTATGCCGTTTTATGTAAAGCGTTCCGCTATTGACGACAATTGTGTAACAAATAAAATGGAGAAAAAATGCACAAATCGAGTGGATTGTCGTTTCAAATATTTACTTCTCACTCAATCAATCTGTTACTTTCAATTGTGTCACACAATCGCTTTCTTAATATCGCAAAATTGAAATCTAATTAAAATTAAATATAATGCTATAAATCTATTTTTTAAGAGCAATTTCTGATCGCAAATAATTTATAAAAATCAATACGAGAATCGCTATATTCTAGCAATTTAGTACTTGTGCTTTTTCGCGTTGGACAGATAAGTAAAAGTTTGACTGCTCATAGAAAAAATTAGAGAAAATTTTTATCTAATTTAATGTCAAATTTTGTTTTGAAACGTTTCGAATCGATTGCTGAATCGAAAAGATGTTTCGGTTTTCGACGTTTTCTTGAGAGCAGTGTTTGGCTTACATTTTGATGATATGTCACATAATTCTGTTCCGAATTCAAACTTTTCTTTACATTTCAAGCCTTATTGGAAATAAAATGAGCAAAAAATCGACTAAAAGCGAGACAACAAAAACTCGTTTATATGATCTCCAGTCAGTCTTGGCCAGGGGTCGCGCCAACTGCCCTCCCCCGCCCACGACGAAATATGATTTCCAAATTGTTTCTTTAAACATTTGATCAATTTCTGGTCAAATTTGTAGAAATGTCAATTTTCGAAAAACTAAGTCGAGTTTAGTTTTAAATCTTTTAGCTCAATCGTGCTCAAACATGCGGAAATTTTAACATGTTAGTTTGCATTTGAACAAGAATTTCAATATTAATTTTAAATTAATTTGCAAATATGTGATGCATAAACATATAAAAAATGAGAAACGTTACAAGATATTAATTATTATGTTGTAATTTTAATAAGCAATACATATTTGAAATATTTTGAAATTTGTCAAGAATATTTGTCGCAAACCATTTTCTAACGTATTTATGTGACATTGTAATTTGATAGATATATTTCAACGTGAGCAATTGTCCATGCTAGTATCTACAACACTATTAAGCTGTTTCGGCAACTGTTACATTAAACTGCATATAATCGGACAAACGATGTATTAATAAGTTTTGGTGAGAAAACTCGAAATCAATTAATAATGTATTTGAAAAGACAATAGAATGTAATGATTTAGCGCTGAAGTAATGTTGAAGTAATGCCGAAGTAATGCCGAAGTAATGCATTCGGAGAGCGAGTGGTGAGACTGCGGGCGAACGTTGAGCTCATGTTTTGCTATAATTTTTGTCTCTAATGTTGATTTTGATTGTTTGCAACACTCGTATGGATGTCAACAGATAATACTTAATTGGCGTTACGTTCGACTCAATCGAAGGCTCGGCAGTCGGCGAAGACTGGCATTGAGTGCAGACAAGAGCCAAGTATTTATATAATAATGTATTGAATGAATAGATATCCGGAAAACGTATAGATTATTGCTATACAAGTATACAACAAAATCTGATCCTTTGGACTAACACTCGCGAAAGTAAAGGCGAAGTAGACCTAAAGTAGGGGTGCCTTTCAATACGCAATTTGATGACTAGTATTGCTTTGAGGGACGCGAGCACTACAGCACTAGCACTACAGCACTAGCACTACAGACACATCGTTACACACATTCGGCTTCTAATCCATGTCTCAGAGTATGAGTGGATGAGTGGATGAGAGGCTTCTTCTGCTCCAATCGAATGGACATCAAACAGAAAAACTGCGTCTCAGAGAACAAGTAAAACCCATTACGTAATCGAACAAAAAAAGCGAATTAGAAAAATATGATTGCCTCGGATCGGCACAGTCACTAGCGCTACCAGAGCTGAGCTGCCGGAGCTGCCAGAGCTGCCTGAGCTGCCAACGCAGCCAACACTACCAACACTACCAGCGATGCCGACACTGCACACTCTCAACCACTACAGACTGCACACAGACTTCAGACCACTCTCCCACTCACTCCTGCTCTCTCTCTCTCTCTCTCTCTCTCTCTCTCTCTCTCTCTCTCTCTCTCTCTCTCTCTCTCTCATCGTTGTATAGCTGTATAGCTATAAGGGTTAGAGGAATAGCTCAAACCGTTCACTATTCGAATCACTCCATATCTACCGGTTCTCCCCATCCCTCACAGCACTCGACTCCGAAAGAGTGGAATAAATGCGCAAATATGAGGACAGCTGTCGCTGTTAGTGCCGGTGTCGGTGTCGGTGTCGGCCGTCGCGCACAACCCCTCATCCAATCGGTCAGACGACACACAAAAAGCGTTTGTTTTTTCTTCAATTACTTCTATCAATGGCCAGACAGTTAGGAAAAAGTAGACAAATTGTGTCTCATTTTGTTGGCGTTAATCATTGCGTCGAAACAACCGAACGGATCAATCAATTCTCACACCATTTCAAAGATTTCACAAATAAAACACAAATATTTGGCTTCGATTCACACTTTTATCCTAATTGTGAGTCAAAGCAAACGGTTTTTTATTTGTTTGTAATTTAAGTGCAATTTATTCGATAGATTGCAAAATAATGGCAAATAAGACATATTAACCAAAAATAAGATTTGTTTTAAACTCAGTGTTTATTAGGAATTAAAAATTAAACAGTAAGAATTATGTCTGGTTTGTTTTAACTAACAGTTTATACGAATGTGCAAATATTAGCTCTGCAAATTTAACATTAATCAAAATCAATTTATCATTACCAAACATAAAAATGTAAATTCAAACGCAAAAGAAGAACATGCATGTTGAAATGGTATGAAAAAATGGTAAAAAAGGCATTTAATTGTTTGTCGATATATCCGAAAAATGTGTTTCGAGATGAAGACATGTAATCAAAAAGACTAAAAACTACTCTCAACTCGAATTCGTAGTTAACAATGAGAAATGTTGGATAATTTTCGGCGCAAATCAATTGTCGAAAATATCATGTACAATTCGCGCTACGAATGCATACAATATTGGCGTTTCGGTTGACTGGGAATCAGTGATCTCTGATTGTGAACTCGACGCTCGACTCTCGCCTATTGAGAGCGCAATCGATAAATGGATACATTATCTCAGCTTAAAAATTCTTTATTCATATAATACAGTATTATTTGCTTAAGAATCGTAATTCATATCAATATAGATCGCACTACTATTCAGCATAAAAAGCGAGTATTTTTTGTCGAAAAAATGTGCGTGATATAAACCAATGCATTTATTGTTTTTTTGTGTGTGTGCCTCGTCTTCGCAAAAATAAGAGATCGACTTAAGCACATGAAACGCAAACGACTCGAAATTGTTATTAACATTAATCTTGAAGCCGACGCACACATACAATGCATACTCTGTTGCAGGAATGAAAATTTTACTAAGACCAAATTTATTACTTATTATTCATTAAAATATTACATGCATTAAATTATTAATATCAAACTTATCTTTATTTTACATGTATTAAAAAAGATAGCTCTGTATTTTTCGCAGAGATGAAAAAAAATATTAATGCATCTTGACAAAATCCTCGGTAATTGTTAAGTAGACAATGATTTTTTGTTGGTCTATTAAATGATAACATTATGCAAAAATATTTTCCTATTATAATAAAATGCACAGATTTCTGGAATTTCTTGCCATGTATAAGATGTTTAAAATTTAAAAATCTTAATTGTCTTATTTGTTGGCTAAGATAATAGAACAAGCAAGATAATTGCATTTTTTAATTGAATAATTAAGTTAAATTCGAGATATCTGAATGTATTTAAAGAATGCAAAACAACATAACATTGCTCTTCAATGCGTGTATTTTCGTTCACTATTTGCTGTGTATTCTGAAGCGAGGTTTTCGGGATTTAATGACTCTATTAAGTTGTTTTTTAAACATATTAAAACATTAAGAGCGCAAAAGACATCTAATATTCACTTTTGGTCCAAATTGCGTTGTATTTTATGCAGATTTAAAGATTAAATTATCAAATCTATTGATTTAAGCGAGCATTGAGTCGAATATTTTTATTCGTAATAACAATTAAAATATAAATATTAGTTGAAAGAGACGTAAATGAAATTCTAAATTAAAATTTTGGCAAAAAATGAGAAATTGTCTCAAAAATAGTATTTAAATTTTAAAGCCATTAGTGGCGCAAGAATTTCACAAATTGTTAAAATGTTTGAAAAATATTATAAAGTGTTGGGAATAAATTATTTAAAGAATTAATTTATATGTTGAAAATGTAATATTTTTAATATTTTTTAAAAATTGTTTACACTTGATAAAATTATTTTTCGAAAAATTATTGGTTGTATTAAAAAAACTGCATTCAAACAGACATTGTTTATATTGAGCTTACGTGAGCACACGATTTTTGAAGACCCAGATCATATATTTATACAGTATTAACATTAAAAAAAAGAACATATACCAAATTTGCTCAGTAAAAATAAATAGTTTAAAGCAAACATTTGATGCGACAGTTTTTCGGTTCAAATTTATAGCATAATAGAAATTGGTTTTGCATTTTACGCAAAGATTTAATAGATTTGATTAAGTCTGGAGCGAACCGACACTTCACCCGCACTTCGCTATCGGTTTTGCGCGAAAATAGTCTATAATTTAAATAATGAGACAAAAAATTGATTCACTTTTCCTCTAACTATAAGTAATGTTTATGGAAAATAATTTAAATATTTTATTTAAATATTTATTCGTTAAAGACAGTAAAGCATGCTAAAATTTTAATTGTTTGCAAAGATGTTTATTTTAGTTATTTTACTCAAAAGTATTGAATGTATATCTGAACGAAAAAAATTTGTTTTTCCAGTTAAAGTGAATTTATTTAATTGGAAGAAAAATACACACACAAAATATTTTAAATTTTTCGAATATTTTTTGAAAAGTAAATATTGACGTTTGAAGAATGAGTAGTGTGAAATTTATTTTCCGAATAAATCAATATGACATTATTTATTCAAGACAAAATATAACGACACATTAATCAGTAGCTTTATTTGGAAGCTGAGTTTTAACAATATGTTTTCAATATATTTTTAGCAAAAAGTGTCAAGTTTGTTTATGAATTATAATTTTCAGTTTATTTACGCCAATTCGCACAAACATTTGATTTTTGAAATTTATAAAAATAATATGTTTTGTTATTCTTATTATTTTTGTGTTTATAGAAATTCTGTTAAACTGTAGCAAACTTTTGCAAATAAAATGATTTTATAGTATTTTCTATATATAAAAAAACGTTTGTAAAAATATTTCTGCAAAATAAGAGCATTTTTTTGTACTGAACATTTTTAGTATTATTGCTGACATTACTAAAGAACTATTTACTTTATGTTATTTTATAAACGAATTATTTTTGTTATTTTATTTTTGAATATCGAGATCAGATTTTTAAAAAATCAATATTCAATCGATTGATTAAATTTTATTCCATAAATATATATACACTGTATTTGATAGATGTAATACTTATTTTAAAATATATTATAAACAAATCAAATTATTGCACTCTACCACTAAGATTTTGACATAAAGGATATAACAAAAAAAGAATTGTACAGTATAAATAGATATAGTTGTACGTAGGTATCAAATACCGTATTCGAAATGACATTTCAGTTTTACGTATTAAATATCTGCATTAAGAAAGATATCTTCAAAAAATAATTATTTTAATTTCAATGCGAAAGTGAACTCAACTCAACATTTGTGCGTATTTTTTGCAATCAAACCCACGCTTAAGCTCTTTCCGGGAAATACAGCAAAAACATACAGAATATGACATCAAATATATGATAGAAAATGCAAAAAACGAATAAATATTATTTATTGAATATCTAAATATATTGCTACAAATCTCAACAAAACGACAATATTTTTTAATATTTAGAAGTCATAAATTTTAGAGCACTCAAACATGTATAAATTATTTTGTTTGGCTGAAATTCATATTTCTAATTGACAGCGAATAATTGGGAATATTCCACCATGCTAACAAATTATCAAACTTGCCATTGTATTGATTAGATAAGAAATCGCATTTAACTCAATTAGTTAATTGAATTATTTTAAATTATCTTTAATTTATTAAATGAATTGATAGTCTGAATTGAAAAGTAGGAAGATAAAATGAGAAGCAAATTGTATTCAGCTTAATTTTATTTAATGTAACAAACTACTGACTTAAGAAATGGATAAAAACTGGGTTAAAAAGTTTCTCTTACTTATAGCAATTGGTTTATTATATGTAAATAAATTTATTACACTAACCAAATTTATTATTGATTAAAATAGCTAGTACAAAATTATATTTATTTAACTTGTTAAAACTGACTTACATATTGCATAATTTAAAAAAGAGTAAACCATAAAAAATATTGCAATGTTCAAACGCAATTCAATTTATTCAAATATTTTTGGAATAAAATTTAATTATTAAAATAAATTCAAATTTGGGAATATCTTGTTTTTGCATAAAAGTAAAATGAGAATGGCTACATTTTTACATAATTGCAACGAAGCTTTTAATATAAGTTATTCAGAAAGTTTTATAAAAATTTATAATTTTGCTTTTCAAAATTTATTTTGCATCAAATTGACTTTTGCAGAATGTAAGAAACAAATTGCATATACTGTACAGTTATAAAAATTTCCTATTTTTTGTGTATAATATCTCTTTTCTCTGCTCTCTATTCGAAAATTTTTGGAATTTAAGAGAAGTTTCTCTAATTTGGATGAATATATGATTTAGGTTTGCAATAGAAGTAATTTTTTCTTATTTATCAAAATAATGCTCTTTTTATTATGTCATCTTTGGCTATAATTTAATTTGCTATTTTTATATATAACTATAAATATTGTCAATATTTTTCTATACTTTCGTTTAAACAGATGTTCGATAATAAATTGTGTGTAAACAAACAAGATAATAAATTGCTATTAATTAAAGTAGATTATAATTAATGCCCTTTTAATTAAAACTTTTATAATTTAATTTATAATTTTATAAAACTAAAATTGAATATTAAAAATGAATACAATTTCTATAAAACATTGCAAATTTTTTTAATAAATAAAATTGAACTTCTTAGAATGCTAAATATAATTTTAGCTTTGATATTTAGCAAATAGTTTTTATTCTTAATGACGTAAAATCTGTTCAAAATATATTTAATAAGTTAATTGAAAAATCGTTAGACTTATAAAAAAAAATAATAAAGTTAAATATAGAAAAAATTGGTCAATGATATGGTATAATGGTATACAGTATAAATTCTAACAACTATACTTTATAACAAAAAATCTCACATCTCTTAATTAATCGGAGATTTTACAAAACAATTTCTGAAACAAAGACTACAATTTGCGAGATAACGACAAAAGGGAGAGAAAATTGGTTTAATTCAGTTCAGAATAAAAATTTTCTGTTTGAAAAAAATATACATTCGTTTTATTTGGTTATTCTTTTTGGTCGATAAAACAAATGGAAGAGTATATGAAAGAGAAATATATCAATACATAAATATATATATTGTGGAGTAATGTGATAGAGAGGGAGAGAGCGGGAGAGAGAGAG
>JAQIXC010001730.1:0-13361 GCA_034697605.1 Metabelba pulverosa
TTAATATAACGCTAAAAATGCGCATTTTTACAATGCTCCCCCTAAGCACACCAGTGCGCCAACCCACTAGCCCAATGCATTGCCTATGGCAGTGTACACTCATCTAATGCATACCATCAACTATTGTGTTTGATTTGTAAGCTATCTCATATTGGCGCGCTATTAATATAACGCTAAAAGTGTGCATTTTTAAATGCTTCCCCTAAGCACACCAGCCGCCCAATCCCCTATCCCAATGAAGTTCCTATGGCAGTATACACTCCACTAATGCACCTGATTCACCAATGTGTTCCATTTGTAAGCTATCTCAAATTGGCGCGCTATTAATATAACGCTAAATACGTGCTTATTTACAATGCCCCCCATCCACTAAATGTCTATTTATATAACGCTAAAAATGCGCATTTTTACAGTGCTCCCCTAAGCACACCAGTCGTCCAATCCACTAGCCCAATGCATTTCCTATGGCAGCATACTTTATATGGCTCTCTTTATATTAACAATCCAACAATATAATTGGCAACAATGCGCTAGGACTATTTATATTAACAATTCTTTGTATGTTAACCTGAAAAACAGCACTATTAGTACAACTTTTTTCGTTTTTTAAAATTCCATTGCAAATATACAAAGTCGAAAAATACAAAAACGAAATTTTAATTACGCTGGTAGTATAAAATGTTGTACTCGCTGTGTTAAAAGTACAAAAGACCTCTCTATTAACAGCGAAATTTTTCCCGCTATTCATAATGATAACAGCGTATTGGGGGGGGGGTGGGGTGGGATGCCGATCGAATATATATATACCTTTTCTTTGCTTGCAGCCATCAAAGCTATTAAAAATTGCATTAAAATCAAGGTTTTTAACCTAATAAATAAGTTATTATTTTCGTCAATTTCTATTGTAGTAATTGTAGTATATAAATATTTAAAGGTTATATAAACATAAATTAATAAATTTTTAGTGATATGACCTTGCTGATATTATATTATTTTAATTGTTACTAAAATTTATTTTATTATCAACATACAGCTAACAATGTTAAGCACAACTTAATTATTAACTAATGGTCTTTTTAAAATAATTTAATCATTAAATTGCGTGTATATGCTAATACTATAATAATACACATCTAACATTATGCAATTTATTTCATTATAATATATTATGAATCATGATTTACGAGCGGAAAATTCTATTGTACGGATGGTCTAGACACTCGCCTTTGAAATCATTACCAATCATTACAAATGTTGCTCTAAAAATATCTTTGGGTCAAAATTCCTAATTTATGCATTGTAAAATAACTAAAATAATTAGCAGTAATTACTAAATAAATTAAATATAATGTTAATCATATTTATTAAATAATTTATAATATTGATTGTTTATATTTTAATTATAAATTTTGATTTTCGTAAATTAAAATAAATTATATACTGTATATTATGATTGTAAATTTTAGACGGTATTGAATTATAGTCAATTATGCGCAACATTTTAATGTATTATCGTGTTGCGCGCAATTTCTAAATTTGTGTTTCGCACACTTTACTGCATGTTATAAATGACAAAATTAAAAGCACGATTAGTTTAATAAATGTGATGTTCATTTTAATAAACTATAGTAAATAAAATTATTGTGAAAATACTATTATATAAATTTTGATCAATGTTATAAACTTTTATATTACTCTGTAGACACTGTAAATATAAATTGCTAAATAATATGCCAAACACTGAATTGTAAAATCATGGATAATATTGATATTTTATTAGCATTATTTTAACAATGATTAACATTTCTAACAGCTAAATAAGTACTATATAACTTAATTGTTTAATATTTATTATATTGCAAATGTAGACCATTTATCAGAAAATGCAATATTACTTTATTCATGTTATATTCACAGTAAATATATATTAATTATTACTGAATGCTTTTACTGAAAAATATGTTGTATTGCAAGACAAATCATTAACAGGAAATAAAATTTTTAATCAAACTATTATGCGATTGCTATTAACTTATTCTACAATAAACCCTAATAGTTATCATTAAACTTTTTCATAATTATTTAATGTTTATGTTTATTGTTTATAATGTTAAAATTTTTATTACCGGATAAAACTATATAATAATTTAATATTAATTATAACTGTTTTTAAAACTTTTACAATTAATCTTAAATTAAATATAATAATATTTAGATTAATTAAGAAACGTCTTTTCTATAAATTACATTAAATTAAACAGCTAAATTAATATAATAATTACAAAATAATTGTTATAATTTTTTATATTAATTGTAAATTAGTCATGTATACCGGTAATTATAAATATAGTACAGTATATACGGTAATTTATATATAATATATGAGTTATTGTATGATAAAAATTACATATAAATCATGACAATAGCGCAAACACCGAGGATAGCAAACATGATAGCATTGGGTGCGAGTCGAGCGCCGGCCCCACTCCACGTGCCTTTGAAGCCGCACTTCGCCTCAACCTGTTTATACGGATATTCCTTACACTCGCCGTTGTAATCACTAGAAATATATGCATTGCCGACCAAATTAAACTTGGAATAATCATCTTTTGAGCAGTGTTCCTAAATTATATAATGTAAAAGTTATATATATATGTTATTGTTTAATATAATAATATATTACAGGTTTTAGATAAATTAATTAATCTAATTTTTTAAAATTATAATTTGTTGTTAAAAATTCTTATTAATTAATTAAGTTGTTAAAAATCTAACTATTGCAACTTTCTGGCCGCACTGCATACTGGCCCAATTCATGCAACATTGCAATTTTGCATATTCCGCGTAGTTAGCAAATGTTTGTACCAAGCAAGTTTCCATTTGATCATATCCGTTTCCCTCGTTTATCATACAAGAAAGAAGAGACGTTGCGCTAATTGTATTAAATGTACATGATAAGCACATAATTATGCCAATTAATGCTTGATACATTTTATTAATTATTGTAAATAATATCAAACAGTTAATAGATTTTTGTTTGTTAGATAACTTTAGCTAAACTTGATTTAATCTTATATATTAATAATTTACGATATACATGTACTGTATTGATTTTTATTGCATGGTATTGATAGTAGTAATATAATTAAATTGTTATATACTTATGTAGCCATGGTTTATTCATGTGTAATAAATACATTATTTTAATAAGATAACAATTAATTAAAAATACAATTAGAAACAAATGTGATTAAAAACTAATGTACATCAATAATTAATAATTTACATAGCTTGATTTAACGATTTTAAAAAAGTTAAAACTCAAAATGCAATAGCATCTGTGAAATCGAATTTAATGACATGCAATATTTACAAATGTAATAAAAATAAAAACTTATTACTAATGAAGTAATATAATTTTAATGCTGATATTATAAGTGTTAAAATAATTAAAAATTGACATTGCAAAATATTAAACTATTACAGCTGTAAAAATAATCAAATATTAAAAATCAAATAACTTGCATTTAAATGTAAATTATATTTTTATATATACTGTATATTGCATGTTTAATTAATATAATGCAAATGACAATAAGAGATTATTGTAGTTTAATTTAATTAATTTATATGAAATTAATTGTGTATTCTGCAGATTTTGTAAATTTATTGCGTAATATTTTATTAGTTAATAAAATTATTAAATAAGTAAATTAATTTGAGTGTACAGTGATATACAGTATATAAAGCAGGTCTTAACTTAGTTGAGACTAGATTTTGCTAAAAGTGCAAGCGTTGGTTATGCATGTTAAAAGCTCAGGACTGTTACTCGTGTTTATATACATAAATAATGTAAAGAGGGGTTGTGGCGATTATTGTTATTTATTTTTTAATTAAAGAGCTGAAGGTAAACAAAGTTACATTTAATTTAACATTATCCAACTTAACATTCGATATAACATAATTCGATATAATCAAATTATTTACATTTAATTTAACATTATCCAACTTAACATTCGATATAACATAATTCGATATAATCAAATTATTTTATATTTAATTATAAGTCAAATGTTATGTCGAATTTTAGGTCGAATTGTTGTCAAATGTTAAGCCGAATTATGCTATATCGAATTATTTTATGACGAATTTTAAGTCGAAATATGTTATGTCGAATGTTAAGTCGAATTGTTGTCAAATGTTAAGCCGAATTATGCTATATCGAATTATTTTATGACGAATTTTAAGTCGAAGTATGTTATGTCCTGAGTAACAGTCCTGAGCTTCTAACATGCATAACCAACGCTTGCACTTTTAGCAAAATCTAGTCTCAACTAAGTTAAGACTTGCTTTAATATGCATTATACTTATAAAAATTATTATTCAATTTAAAAGTTGCTTAAAAATACTTTGATTTTAAAATACAATTTAGTTGTTTGCTATGAAACAAATAATTCATTCAACAAATTGGAAGTAATAAATTAATAACAACATCGAAAATTTTACTTTGTAATAATACATATAAAGTTTTAATAAGTTTATATATATTTTTACAAATAAACATTACATAAACGCTAGTACTAAATAGTGCATTCTTATTCTGTAATAAACATATTGTTTTTTTTAAAACATATTAATTTATTAACATAATTGTAAAAGAAATGAATTACAATTCTTCTTAATGATAAAATAATTTTGGTTGTATAAACTTATATAACTCACAAATATAATTGCACATAAATCTAAGATGGGTTGAGTAAAAATTATGCATAAATTTGCATAAAATGCTGGTCAGATTATAGAGTTTGAAAGTATACAGTAGTATGAATAGATAATTTATTACTGAATCTATCGGTTTATCGCAACCCATATTTGACAACCCATTTTATAACGTAACATTCAGTGCCTTCGATAACCATTTTTATACATTCTATTTGTCATATTATTCTAAAACATACTTTTAAAAAAACAAGTAATAAAATATAGAAAATTAGATTCACATTATAAACTCTTTTTAACTTAGACTATTTTATTAAATTTAATTTAAACATTGAATTGAATTTAGTGCTGTATTAAAATGTAAAAAACACGATATTTGTGAATGGTTTTTAGAATTTATTAGTAATCATGCACACAAATAACGTTAGCATATTTATTAGAAAATTTCTGATTTGACCAAGTTTAAAAATTACTGTGCGAACTAACAAAGGTCCGTATTGTATGATCAGCTCAAACACGAGTGCGCCGATGGAAACGGCGAGACCCGAGAGCGCCAAATAGAACGTACCGCTCATGTCGTACAATAATAACGGCTTGTAATTACAAATGGGAGCGACGGGTGAAGTGAGAAATATTCGACTTCTCTTCCAATTCGCGTTCAGCACATCGGCGGTCCATCGGTCGTAGTGACCGCATTCGCGCGCACGTAATAGACTGCAAAACAGATAATAATGTTATAATAAAGATAATTGTATTAAAATCATTATAATTTAACGCGTCATACTACGCTTGATATTACAAGCAACCTACAATATGCTTTTATACAATCCACACTACAATTTACAGCTGTATAGGGCTGGTAAGCGATCTTGCTAAAATCTGCAATTGCTTAAAAACGCTACTATATATTTTAATGAATTCAAAATTATTTGCGACATCTACTGACAAATAATTTTTGTAAATAAAACATATTAATGACAAAGGTCATTAGTAGCTTGGAAATGGAGTGTGATTTTTTCCCATTTCTTTAAACTATAAGATGCAAGCTGATTTTCACTATTTTTGTTTAATTTTAACCTATTTGTAAGAGTATAGAGCTAATAAGATAATTTACTAAAGTTGAACAAAAATAGTAAAAATCATCAAATAATTACAAAATTGACTAACTTATCTTGCTTACAACTTTGAAGTTATTAATCCGATTTTGATGTGATTGATGTTATGTAAAAGTTTGATATCTTATTAACAAAATATCTTTAAATATCTTTAAATCTATTTGTTATCATTTAGCTAGGAGACATGGGGTCAGCCAGCGTTCCAAAATTTTATAGTAAGTGACCTTTGACCTTACACATCTTAATTAAATAAAAAACTAGGTTAATGAATTTGCTATCTATATCAATTAATTACCGTAAGCAGTTTTTGAGCAATTTTAAACACGCCACCGACAACAATTAATAAAAACTTTTTAGGTCAAAGATAATTGTAGATAGTTAAGCAAAGTTTAATTATATATATCATACTGTATATCACTGTACATTCAAATAATTGCTTTTAATAATATGCAAGAAAGGTTATAAAATTTAACATTAAAAATAACAAGAACAATGATGAAACAACAAATCTGATAAATTTTTCTAATATATATCTCTTAAAGTAACAAATAGATTTTAATATTCTATACATATAATCACATACAACAATGTTACAATAAATTTTATCTAGCTAAAACCTTATAGTCTAGAGATATGGGGTCAGCTTACCCTCATTTTTATTTTACTTGCGACCTTTGAACTTATTATTTTTGTAGACAAATAAAATAATTTATCACTTAATGTGTTTATTAAACTAGCATGTGCTGTTTTCGAACAATTGCAGATATCCGAATCACAAGATCGTTTGCCAACACTATTATTTGCATTGTATCGATATATAGTCAAAGCATAGAAACGGCAAATTTAAGCGTTAATTGCTGCAAATGTTTTATACAGTATACCCAAATTCAATTCAGTTTTAAATAAGAGTAAATAAACTTTAATCATTTTTTACTCAAATTTGTATACTGTATAAATTAATGTCTTTGCTAATAAACTTTAATAAAAGAAGCTGGGCTTCATTCTTTGAGGGCGCTGATTTATATCCTTAAATTACTATCAATGCAAACCAGTTGGAGAATCATAATCCCGTCTCAATTTAAATGCTTAGCTAAATAATTCAAGCTAATTAATAACATAATTGCAAAGCATTAATCTACACCGATTAAATTTACACTTGTTTAAATAACAAAAATGCGTACAACTGATTGAATGCAATGCGGATCCGCGCGGACTTGTTGTTGAATGCTAGGAAATACGGTTCGAGGCCACCGGTCTCGGCGGACATGTGATAGCGGGTATTGAGCATGTTGATATGGACTGAGGCGTAATCTAAGTAAGCGAGTGTCAGTTTCGGGAGGACGACGGCGAGCGAACCGTTTCGGATGCCGTCGAATATTTTCTGCTCATCACTGCTAGAGGCAGACCACGGATCCAAAATCCAGAGTTTGCGCCGAATTTTCACATTTAGATCCGTTTGCGCCGATTGCGTGTAAGCGGTAAACGACGTGTACTTATTGGCCAAAATGGTCTCAATGCCCGGACTATCGGCCAGCTCTCGCATCGTATTGAGCCGAACGATCGGTTCGCTGCGAATCAGATAATTCAATAAATAGTTGGAGAAACTGATCGACAGAATCGACGCCGCGATCAGCCATAGGCCGAGACATAGCTTTCGCTCCGATTTGGCGACAAATGATTGAAACGATTTAATCAAAAGAATGATTACGTAATTCCAGACATTTTCGGCGAAATCGCGGCACCGATGCGATGCGAGCGCCGACAGAACGAAAACGGCGAGTGCGATGAACAGCCAGACGGGCGCCTGCACCTGATTGAACATGGTGAACAGCGACATTTTGGCCGGTTGTACGGCCGTTACGAATCGAGAAAATTCGAGATATCCGACAAATTCGCTCAAATGCAAGGATAGGCCGCAATCGGCCGCCAATTGGCCGAATTGCTTGACATATGTTTGGTAATCAAAACTCGTAATCGGATAGAGAAAGGCGTTTAATGTATTGCATAGTTCGGCGTCTAAGTCGTAGAAATTTGTTAGCCTGATGAATCGTAAACTATGGAGAGTTTTTTTAAAAATAATATATAATTAATTTTTAAAAAATCAATTTGATCGCTAGAAACGTTATATATGGCATTCCATCTTATTTAAAAAATATACTTAACATTATTAGCAGAATAATTAATAGTTATTTATTTAATTATATGAATCATATTTATTTCCATATGTTCTTAGGGTTTAAATATGATTATTATAAATACTGTATTTGTACTTGTTAATATAATAAATTTAATAATTTATTATATTTATCTTAAATTGCAATATACCCGGGTTACACGATTATAAGTCATGGTTTATACGAGATAAAAATATAAATTTTAAAAAAATGATAGTTTGGTATTATATGGGGGTGGGGCCTATACTCGCGAAATTAGGAAATATTTATAAATTATATTTAAAATTTATTTATATATTTTATATAATTATACTGCACAGAATTTATTATGAATAGAAAATAAAAATCCGCATTTATTTTAATGTAAGCTTTCCTTTAAAACTTATTTTGAGTAAATTTTAAGTTATTAATTATAAACATTAAATTATATAAAAAATGTTTTTAGAATTCAAATTTTATAAAATAAATAAGTTGAATGACTTTATTTATTTTAAAAATTATTTAATAAATGAGAATTGGATTTTAAAACAATTAATTTTTTCATATTTGTTATGTTTAGATGAATAATTAGATGACTATTCACTTTTGAAGTTTAATTAGCAAACAGTATATGAGTAAGTTAGAAATTAAATAATTTTTCTCTAAATTAAATAAAACTTTAGCAAGATATAAGTTTTGCAAGAAAGTCATACCAGGTAAGTTTTTATTCTTCTATTTTGAAATATATAATTTAAAGATATAAAATAAAATTATTCTAGGTGATTTACATACTATGCTTTGTACGACTTTGCAAACTCAATCATCATTGGTATATGTAAACCGCATGCCATAAAAAGCGACGATGTTTTCCTGTTTAAATTTAGAACAATAAACAACATTTTAATCGTTTTCCATAAATAACGTGTAATTTTTAATTATGTATATTTTAGTTTTATATTGATGTAGTCGCGAGAACATAAATCTGTTGCGCGCGATCATAATTAGCTAAATTATTACTCAGGTCAATAATTTCTGAAGTATGCAGTATTAGGATAAGGCGCGCGAGACCTTACCCTCATTGGGCCAATCTCATTTAATCTTGATAAGCGTAATATAATGCCATATAACCTCTGACCGGTGGTTTGCAAGAAACGCGTTTAATGATATATGTGCGCAGTGATTATTAAATAACAGGTTTAATTTGCTGGTAACATATGGGCTTTCGCAGTGCCCTCTTTTGTACGCAACTGACAGAATCAGCCGCAATAAACAAAATACGAACAGATTAATATTTTAATAGCTTTTAAAATCTAGTATGTTCTAGAAGCTTAATAATAAGTACATGATAAAGTCTGATCTGACTTCAAATTGTCAAACATAATTACTAATTTATGTGAGATGTGCGACAAATGAATCGGCGACGACCTCATCAATATAATGTGCATGTTAAATTTATAAAAATAATTACTAATGTTAATGCAATTTAGCAATATAATTTGGTATTAACCTATTAAACTTAATATAAAATTGTCATCAATTATTAATAAAAGTAACAATTTTATTGCATGTTACATTTTTGATAATAAACATAAATAGATTAACTTTTTATATAAAAGATAAAAAAAATGCGCATAATAATTACAAAATTATGCACACATTTTATTAATTTTAATATATTTAATGTAATACTTAAATTTATAAATAAACACGACAATTTAAAATTATAATAACTTTATCAAGATTATACCATATCGTAGTAGTAAACGGAACTAAATTGCCCACTATTACCGAGATTGTTCGGTTATCGGTAATTGTATTGGAAAATTGAAATGCTTGATTTTTCCGAAATGATTTGCAGTGATAGGTATTCATGATTAAAAAGAAAGTTCTAAGTTGCACATATAATATAATAATATTATAACTATGTGAAATTTATAAATATTTTAGGAAATATAATAGGAATATAATGTATTAAAATCAATAATTTATCGACCAATAGATCATATATTTCAGTATTTTTGTCAATTTCTAGTTAGTTATAGCCTTATTAAACTTATTACAGATTTTAGGCAATCATATAAACTTATAAATATAGAGTGTTATGCATGTATGCACTTGTTGATTTTATATTATTTCAATTGATATTATAATGTATTCTATTATTTACATACAACTAATTTTGTTATGCGATATTTATATATTAAATAATGGTATGTACAAAATAAGATAATTAATAAATTGCGTGTATATACTGACACTATAATAATAAACATCTAACATTATGCAGTTTATTTTATAATTAACTTCATAAACCATAATGGTTTGTGAAGTTAATTATAAAATTTAAAATGCGAGATAATAGTTTATAATATACATAATTTACGTAAATTTTATTTAGATATAACAATAAAGTTTTTATTGTTAAGCCTCGTGCTTATTATTAATTCGTTCTATAATGATTTTTAAATTAGTAATCAATATTTTTTAAAAATAGCATTATGCAAACATTTCTACTGCTTATACATCAACAAGTATTGATAAATATTAAATAATATTGAATTAATATTGGTAATAAAATTTTTAATGATTTAAATGATTTTAACATTAAATATTTAATAAAGTAATTTTCTATTTAATATCTTTGGTATTCATTATACTTTATTAAGGATTTATAAAATTGCAATACAAAATTAGCAGCGCAATATTTGGTCATAAGAAATATTTTACTTTTTAATCATATAACACAAATAATAATAGTATGTTTCGTTATAGTTTACTAAGTAGTTTTATAAAGTTAGTATTTTTTATTATTTAAATTTGCAACTCATTAATGAGTCTAACAATACTTATAATTATATAAAAATACTGATTATTTTAAAATTCTTTTTATTTGAGTAATAATTATATTCAGTTGATTAAATTTAAAATGTGTATTTAATAAATAATTTTAAAATTATTAATATTAAATGTAATTCTACTTCTTAAACTAATAAAAAGCTACAAAGTTGTGTTATAATTACTAAAAATCATATATCCTAAATAATATCAATTAAAAATTTTATTAATAAATTATTAATAATAATTTATTAATAAAATTTTTATATTAATAACAAAATTCAAATAAAATGTTAGATTTTTGATTAAAATAATACTAATTGAAATTTTAGTATAATATTTTTACTCTATTTATTGAAAAGTATTAAGCCACAAAATAAACAATGATAATTTATGAAATAATAATGTAAGTGTCATTTAATTAACTAGATAAATTAGAACACGTAAGAAAATAACTGTGTAGACAAAGGCATATCCGTAATGTACAACCAACTCAAACGCGAGTGCGAAGATGGAAACGGCGAGACCCGAGAGCACCAAATAGAACGTACCGCTCATGTCGTACAGTAATAACGGTTTGTTATTACAAATAAAAACGTCGGGTTCAGAAAGAAGTGTTTGCATACGCTTCCAATTCGCGTTCCACACATCGGCGGTCCATCGATCGTAGTAACCGCCTTCGCGAGCACGTAGTATACTGCAAAACAGAAAATAATACATTGTAAGAAAATCGTTGCCATATTACGCTTCATACTATGCTTGATAATACAAGCAACGTAATTGCAAAGGACTAATCTACAACGTTTAATTTTACAATCATTACAAAAAGCGTACAACTGATTGAATGCAATGCGGATCCGCGCGGACTTGCTGTTAAATGCGAGGAAATACGGTTCGTCGCCGCCGGTCTCGGCGGACATGTGATAATAGCGTGTATTTAGCTTGCTGAATTTGCCCAAATCGGAACCTAAAAACGCGAATTGTAGTTTCGGGACGACGATGGCGACCGAAACGTTTTTGAGTCCTTCGCGTATTTTCCTCCAATGTGTTATTGGATCCCAAATCCAGAGTTTGCGCCGAATTTTCACATTTAGTTCCGTTGCCGCCGATTGCGTGTAAGCAGTAAACGACGAGTACTTATGGCCGACGATTGTCTTAATGGCCGGATGTTCGGCCAACTCTCGCAAAGTATTGAGCCGAACGATCGGTTCGCTGCAAATCAAATAATCTAATAAATAGTTTGAGAAACTGATGGACAGAATCGACGCCGCGATCAGCCATAGGCCGAAACATAGCTTTCGGCGCGATTTGGCGACAAATGATTGAAACGAATTAATCAGAAGAATGATTACGTAATTCCAGACATTTTCGGCGAAATCGCGGCACCGATGCGATGCGAGCGCCGATAAAGCGAGAATTGCGAGCGCGATATACGGCCAGACGTGCGGCTGCACCTGATTGAACATGGTGAACAGCGAGATATCGGCCGGTTGTATTGGTGCTACTAAACGAGCAAATTCGCGATATCCGACAAATTCGCTCAAATGCGTGGATACGCCGTATTCGGCCAGCAATTGGCCGAATTGATTGACTCCTGTTTGGTAGTTGAAACTCGTAAGCGGATACAGCGCGACGTCAATTGTACTGGATAGTGTGGCGTCTAATTCGTCGTATCCGTACGGTATCTTGATGAATCGTAAACTAAAAATGGTCTTTTAAATAACATGTAGTTAATTCATCTATGTATGATATTGCTAATTTAACATATATTTTGACTGAAATTATAAAAATCTATTTGCTCTTGATTTTTATGATTATTTATTAATTATATTAAATTTTACTATTTAGAATGCATGCTTATTTTGAATTAAAACTTATATTTAAAATTTATATTTTAAATTTGATTATATATTTATTGTTTATATATTATACTGTACAGTATTTATTATAAAATATGCAGTTTAAAGTTATTTAATAAAATTATTTAAAAATTACTCTGGGTTATATACATACTGTGCTTTGTACGTTTTTGCAAACTCAGTCATCATTGAAGTAAATAAACCGCATGTTATAGTAAGCGACGAATTTTTTGTTCTTAAATTAATAAACAACAAAATGTTACTCGTTTTCCATAAAATTTTTGTAATTTTTAATTAAATATATTTTAATTATATATAATGTGCATGTTATATTTATAAAAATCTTTAAAAAATTAAGACAGTTTAGCAAAATAATTTGGTATGTGATTGTATATATAGCTCTACTGTATGTGATTGTAATTTTGTAAATAGGATTAATTATTTTTACTAGTATAGATAATAGTATTATTGTAATAAAATGTATTGACAAGTGCAGGATTGAGTCTTGGTAGATAGTGTGCATCTAATCTACGGGTCTGACCAGTCTGGCAGAACCGATCATTAGGCACACCACACTATTATCAAATAATTGTGCATTGTCTATTTTTAATACCTTTGATTGTTAACAAAGAAAAGGTATATATAATTTCACCTCTGACCCCACCCACCCACCCACCCCA
>JAQIXC010001731.1:0-13354 GCA_034697605.1 Metabelba pulverosa
ATAGTTGCAAGATAAAAATTATGAGACAAGTTCAATATTAATTATAAAAGTTTATAACAAGTTAAGTTTATAGCAAGGGCAAAATCTAAAAACCTCGAAATTTTTACTTCCAGATTATAATATTAATAAATAAATTGTGTATGATATATTGTGTAAGTTAGTATGATGATAACATTTGAATAATTTAATGAAAAATATTATAAAATGTTATTTTGTTTTTGATTCGAAGCTGTGGGCAGTTTAGACGGATTTATCCAAATCGAGAAACACTACAAATCGGAGCAATCGTTCGACGAGTGTCTGTTCCGATTGGACGGTCGGCCGCAATGCATACGAGACGCGTACCACTCGGCGGGTCTAACGCCGCTACACATCATCCGATC
This sequence comes from Metabelba pulverosa, assembly GCA_034697605.1. Taxonomy (NCBI): domain Eukaryota; kingdom Metazoa; phylum Arthropoda; class Arachnida; order Sarcoptiformes; family Damaeidae; genus Metabelba; species Metabelba pulverosa. The sequence goes on from JAQIXC010001731.1 coordinate 384, forward strand.
CATCGACTCGTGTCGAGACGACGGCCGCTGCGGTTCCAAACTCTTCATCTGTCAGCCGGTGTTCGCCAACTCCGTGAGAAAAGTCAACTTTGATATTGAGATCAGACGCGTAAGTAATCGATGTAATCGTTTTAAATTTAACTTGCTCAATTTCTTGCTTGATACATTCATTTCCGTCTACTTGAAGAGCGGTTTGAGCATACATTTATAATTTGTATTAATTTTGTAGATTGTTTATCTGGAGTTTTAGAATTAATTCCTATATGAACCATTTGATCTAATCTAAGGTACTACCTTGCTCATCTTCACATGTAGGCGCATATCATATTCAATACGAATATGAAAAAGAGTTATGACTGCTATTCATGTCATTCATCGAACGAATAGTAAATAAAATTGTGATTCGAGAAGAAAATTCTCCTTTCATTCGAATGGCGACAAAACGCAACATTTTTGACACATTATTCTATTCGCGCTTTCAATCAAATTAATTATTAATTTATGAAAATACAGGTTAATGAAAAGTATCATGTTTAGATGTTTAAATAATTACGCGCTTAAACAAGCAATAATCTAAATTTAAAGATTATGTAATTTAAAAGGAAGGAAAATAATTTAAAAGAAAAAATTAATTATAAGATAAATCAACAAAATGTTTTGGGTTTGGGTAACACCATATTTGGGTGAAAACGCCTGAGCGCTGATATGCAGCACAAATAAAGGCTCGCGTTTTTGAGGAGAGGCTCGGGCTCGAGGTTTTCACGAATATTAAGCATGCAAATTTACATAGAGTATATTAAACTAGCAAGTTGAGCCGCCAGTCGTCGGGCTATTGCGAGCACAGGTATGCGGTGTAGGCCATAACCGAGGGTATGCCCCGGGCCATCCTTTGGAACGGTGCAGCAGCAGGTATGTGCTCTTTGCATGCATTTGTATGGATGGAGAGGGAGAGCACATGAAGGCAATCGCAGAGCCCATCCATTTGCGCGAATACATGGATCGCTGCAATAGTGATCTCTCCCTCCGAATGCACAGTTCAATACATATCGAAATATTTCCACTCAAAACTGGTTTAGCCGGACAGGGAAAGGGAGAGGGGTAGGGGACGGGAGGGTGAGAGAGAGCCCCACCTGAAACACAAAAAATAGTTACGACTTTGTGCTGCACATACATACATACATACACTTACCGTACGTATGTGTGCACTATGTAGTTCACGTAGTTATGTAATGCCATGAAGCTTTTATTTTATGTATGTGTGTGTCTGTGTAAAAGTTAGCTCTCCGGGTGCTCTTTGCACTTTTCGCCAATTGCCAATCTCGTTTGGGATGTGTGTCTGTGTACTGTAGAATACATGTTATATACGTTATATGCGAAACAACAAGCGATGCATTATTCGCCTCGAAATACACGAATGAATTCACTGCTAATACTCTCTTAAATATTTACTTTTGATTTTTTATCACTCTTTGCGAAAGATTTTTATTATTGTTGTTGTTATTCGTTCGTTCGCTCGGCTTAGGTGAGTGTGATTTTTCGTTTCTCATATCAACATGTTGCTTTCACTCACCATGGTTAATAATCTGATTGCACTATCGAAGTTCCGAGTGATACCGGACCTCTGCCAGTGCTTCTACCAGTGCTTATATTATTATGTATAATTTTTTATTTGTCTCAACACACAATTGTGCGCTTCATTTGATTTAGACGATTATGCGATTGTATGTGTGTTTCGACAGTTCAAAAATCAAGTTTAAAAAATATTATTCCAACAAGTCAAGCATGCTTATTTTTTTTACTGTCTGACGAATAGCGCTTGAGTTTAATTTTAAAACTAACTCTGTAAGTTTTTTCTAATGTGAATTTGCCTAACACGTTTAGTTTGATTAAAACTCTATTAAGTCTAAGGCTTTTTAATGCTATTTATGTGATTAATGGTATTATTCATTTCAATTTTAAACTTATAATTTATTGCATCTTAAAAATTATTAGCAAGTTGAAAATTATTCACTTCTAATTTGTTTGACATTTTTTTCTTGCTATTTAGAGGCTAGTAGAGTGTACAATATTCTGTATAACTTGAACGTGTAAAAATATGCGCTGTATTCCAAGCTCTGCTAAAATGTGTCTTTGTATTGCCTTAGAGTTTGTGTATTCTCTGTTTGCCGTTCACTCTCTTCACTCACACTCTCTATCGTAACGTTAGGCCAAACCACTCGACTCGTCGACTCTCTTCTCACGCTATGCTGTAAACAGATTTGATTTTCGAGTTTATAACCATTAAGTCGTTTTTGTTCTCCTCTTAAGTCATATATATTTTCAATTCAATCTCTTCTTCATAGCTCTCCTATACTATTGTAGTCTATTGTAGTCGAAACACGTTTTAGTGTCGAAATAAACAGTTTTTAGTATTTAATTTGCATTTGTTTCTCATTGCAAATCATCGAATTTCATTGCTCTCATATTACCAAGCAATTTTGTCTCACTCACATACTGTTACAGTGGTACAGTACCATGTAGAAATTGTTCAAACAGTATTGTTGAATTCAAAGCGGTAAACAGTTGCGTATATTTCTCGCATTTCTCTTCAAGTTTTAAATTTTTGAAATAAATGTTTAAATTATATTATATTTAGTCTTTACGGACATAATAATCAATTTTTATTTGAATTATTCACTCACTATCTCAGAGAATAATCAATAATTTCAAAAAAAATGTGAAAAATATCTCAATTCGTGTATAGATTGCTTTAATAAATTCGTACAAAAAATTTGTGTAAAAATAAACCACAAATTACATGATATGTCAGAACATATTTGTTTTGTGATTATACTGTAGTATAAAAGGCATAAAAATATTTATATTTAGTAATACATCGATTGCTAACCGTTTTCTCTATTTTATGTCGCCTTTCAATTCGGGATTTACTGCCAATCCATCATTGGCTATGCAACGCAAAAACTGGCAAAACTACCTGTGCTGGTCTACCTGCGCTTGTCTACCTGCGCTTGTCTACCTGTGCTGACGATAGCCTGCGAGTCTGGTGTTCGCACACGAACTGCCGAGGAATGTGCTGTTAGAGCGAGCGAAGACACCGCTGTGTGAGAGTCATCACGTGATTCTCAACAAAGACAGCGTCCAATACGACGAGGAACGGGAGAAGAGCCGAACGACCAGCGGTGCGCAGCGCCGGCGCGACAAACGGCTTGTCGACAGCGACGAATGCTTTGGCTTTAGTGGCGCCAATTGGATCGATAATGAGTGCTTCGACGGCGGCGACCGACGCGCGTCGTCCCACTCCGCCGACGACCAGCACTCGAATCCGCTCTATGGCCTCATTTCGCCCGAACAGCGAATGCAAGTCATATCCGGAGAGTTTCCGTCCAAATACGTTCCCATCGACGTCACCGGCACCGGCTTCAACAGGATGTCCAATCTGAGACGTTCGCTCATACATGTGCGTATACTACCTCTGCTCCACTACCTCTCCTCCACTGCTAGTTTAATTGTTTAGCATGAATCTCTTTTATATTTTTATTTCTTGTTTGTATAGCACTAGAGGATACTTATACTGTATAATTAGAATTTATATTATTAAGCTTTTTGTTTGCAATTTATTTATTTAAAGTTTTTAATTATTTTTTAACTGATGTGCAGACATACGTACATAGATTTTGTGATTTTATACTATATATTATTTTTTAATTGCTAATTATTTTCTAGTTATGTATTCAATTGTAAAATTTTTTTCAAGTTATTTTAGATTAGAACCTTCTTGTTTTATCAGCTTTGCTTCTCATTAAAAGTTTATTAACTTATTTTTCGCAATTTTATATGTGTTTTTTGTTAAGCAATAAATGCTGAATACTTTCCTAAACAGTTCGAAAAACTGAAGAATAATTTTGTTTTAGTCTTCTTGTAGTTGTCCTTCTGTCAGGAATTTCAACTCGAAATTGAATTTTAATTTCTTTTAAACATTTATTCAGAAATTTTCTATTTATATACAGAAAGAAAAACTTTTTTATTTTAAATTATGTTAATTTGGATTTCGATTGATATTCGGGAGAAAAATAAATTTAAGACAAATTTTTGTTTCAATACTGGATTGGAATTTGATTTACATTTTAAGTCAAAACTAAATTTTAAAAATAATTTTTCAAAAATATTTAATAAATATTTTTATTCAAAAATAGACTGACTTTTTGATTCGGCGCAAGAAGTCGACTGCGAGCGCGAAGGGCCGGCACGGGTCGCGCGTAAAGCGCCGAAACACGATTACCGAAGTGTCGCCACCGAATGGCGCGCATACGGCCGACTCGTCGACGACGTCGCGCAGGGGTCGGCTGCGGCGCCGAAGTGCCGGTTCGATCGATTTCGTGCACACGTCGTGTCAGACGGAGTTCAGTGAAACCGACATCTATTCGAGTGGACGTGTCGTCGATCTGAAGACGTGCCGAACGAACGACAAGTCGTCAGCCAATTGTCAGAACAATAATGACATGACTTGTGATAACTATAATACGAAACGAGAGAACAAAATCAAATTGAAAGCAGAAGTACATCATTACGAGAGCCGATCGCTCGACAACCTGATCGGCGGCGACCACAACGACGAGCCGACCCACCGATCAATCGGCTCCGATATGAGAGAATTTAGCGGCAATACAGACGCGCTAACCGAGAGTCGAAAGTCGGGCGCGAATGGCGTACAGGACTCGGATTCGGCGGAAAAGTCAAAAAACAATCAAAACTCGCTTCAGATGTCGAGTCTGACGGCTGTGAAACTGCGCGAAACACTGGCGGCTAAAGGCGTCGGCAGTGATGGCCGCTCGTCGAGTGGCAACTGGAGTGCCAGCAGTTCAACGCACGCGTCCGAATCGGTCGACTCGGATCCGCAAAACCCCGTTCCGCCGCTGCCGACGGCCCGACGCCATGAGTTTGAACTGAAGAACGATTCGCCGCATTCGATGTCCAACAGTTCGATTGGCAAGGATTCGGTGATTTCCGACTCGAATACTACGCAAACGCAAACCGAGAGCGAAGACCGCGAGTCGACAACGGCTTACCGACCGAACGGTGGCTACAAAAGTAATGAATCGACTGATGGCAGCAATAAAAACAAAGTCGTTATCCGCGCGAACGGTACGGACGCCGGAAGTAAAGTCCAGTTCGCGAATCGAGACTCGGAGTCGTGGCTCCAGTATTACGATTCGTCCGATACGATAACGCCCACACCTACTGAGTCCGATATTGCTGATGGTGTTGGCGCGGCGTCCGGTGCCAGTGTTAGCAGTCCCGGCACTCAAGCGAATCGGCCGAATAGCTCGGCAATGGGCGGTACAGTTGCGACGCAGTCGTGTTCGGGCAGCAGTCGACGCTCGAGCTTCTCGGCACTCGGCAAACATGGCATCGCCGACGATGAGGTCGAGTCGGTGTACTCGGTTGACAACGACGGCTACTACACGTCGATGCACACCGACTCGGGTTTGTTTCGACTGCCGGTCAAACTCATGATCACTCCGAACAGCAGTTTCCGGTGTAAAGGCAAACGCGATTCGATCGCTTCGAACTGTACGGTCGGCGACATTAGTATTAACAGCATTTTGTCGAAAACCGAAACCGAGTCGTCGACGACGTTGACGAACAACAGCAGCCGAAGCAGTTGCGGTCGACCGAAGCTACCGCCGCCACCGCCGCCGCCGCGCGTATCGTCGATGTTAAACAGTATTCGCAATTCGATTATTAGTAATAAGACGACAGACAGTGTCAGCGATAACGGGACGACTACGGCGTCGAACACGAGCACCAGTTCGCGGTCACACTCGCCGTCGCCGGCAGTCGTCACATCCGAGTCCGAACACAGCGACTACTTCTCATCGCAACGGCAGACGCTGTCCGCGAAGACAACGATCGACTCGAGTCGCTACCCATCGATGTGTGCGATTACTTCCACCGAAAACAGCGACGACTGCCGAAGCGGCAACAGTTCGGACAGCGGGTCTACCAATCGGGCGACGCCGACGCGAAAAATCCTGAAATCGCGGTCAGGCAGCAGCTATAGGGGCTTCAGAATTAAAGACATCTTCGGTTTCGGCCATTCCTTCATTAATCGACTCGAATTCGACCGCAATTCGCCGATTCCCGAAACGCGGCCAATGACGCCGACGTCAACTGTGCCGCACATCGCGACCATACGCCGGCCGCAGAGCCCACTCCGACTGAACATGTATAACGGCGACGGCGGCCAACGGGTCCGTCGATTCATCGATAAATTCAACGCCAATCAGACGGCTAATGCATATCAGACGCCGAACATAATCCGCGCGAATGCCATCACTTCCTTCGCCACCGATTCGGCCGAATCACCGACTGATCCGACAAATGATTTGCCGAATGCCACTCCTCTGCTCACATATCCGGCTACTGGTGCAGACATTAAACGCCAAAAGAGTGATATGTCTTCCAGCGCCGGCCAAACGCAAGCGAAAGCATCCGATGCCTACCGACCAGTGCCTAAAGACCGAAACCAAAAACGTTTGCCGATGTCGTCGGCGTTGGTATCGAAAGTGCCTCCAATTCTGGCGCCGAGACCGGCCTCGAGACAGGTGTCGATTCCCAAACCCGACTGGAAATCATTGTCCGGCAATCAGTCGGCGACTGCCCAACACGCGGCGCCGTCGCCGCAACGCTCATTGACGCCCGTGTCGTACAGTAGTGGTCGGTCGGCGCGTACTCCTGGCGCCCGCGTGACGCTCGACGCCGACGGTGAGGTGATCTACGCGTCGAACTCATTGGGCCGGCGCCGAGACGGCCATCCACTCAACTATTTAGCGCAGATACAGAGGACGGCCGTCAAGATCGAGGACGAGCAGCGCAGCGCTACCCTTCCGAAGACCAGTCGGCCGCGCGTCTCGAGTCCCCTATCGCCCACACATCACAAACCAGGTCTGCATTCAATTGATTCAAATTCGCATTTTTCGCCATTTGTTTCGAACTATTTTTCGATTCATATTCACAACTCTTTTATGAATTTATTTTTAATTTAAGTTTTGTTTCTCTTAATTATTCACTTCTTTACGACTCATTAGTTACGCAATTGTTTTCCTATTATTCCTCTTTTGACACAAATTTTATTTTTTTTCTCATTTTAAAACAATTCTAATTTGATTATGTGTTTAAGCAGTACAACGAATAATTAATTATTCTGCAATTTTTTTGAATTAATAGTTATTTAACTTGAATAATTAATCAGTTTTTAAGCTAGAATGCAGTTTTATTTTACCAAACACTGTTCACACTGTGGATATAAAGACTAGTTTTGTATTGTTTTCAAATATTTCGGTTAATATTTCTTTTATGTATAGGTTTTTGAACTTTTTTTGTTCAGTATATCTTCAGTTAATTCGAGTTTTGAACTGAAGTTTTGTTTCTTATTATTATAAGTTATTATTCGTATTATTGAGATAATAAGAGATTTACGAAATACTGTATAAATTTAACCTTATATTTGCAATTGTGAGATAAAGTTGGATTATATTTAATCAGTCAATATAATATATAGTTATAAATATTTTTGATAAATCTTACTCTATATCGGAATAATCGATTTATCACATAATCTCAGAAAACAATATGAATATGTATGCTTTGGAATATTTACAATGAACAATTTGAAAATATTAAATTTTTGGATCAGTTGATAAAACAAAATTTAGAATAAAATTAGCAAGATCATAAATTATAAGATTAAATAATAATAATAATAGTATATACAATAGGTTGTTAAAACTAATACAGTATAAACTTTGTATAAAAATAGAAGATATTATTAAACTACTGTATATTATATTATTGTAATAACTAAAGACTGCAATAATACATAAATCAATATTTTTTTTATCGGTAAGAGATATCTAAAAACTGATTGAAGATCTATCCGAATCATGAAATAAGGACTTAATTGGCAAAAGTTATGAAATTAATCCATAAATCAATATTTTGGAAGTTTACTAAATATTTTAAATATAATCAAATATTTCATATTTAAATTTGATTTTATACACTATTATTGACTAAAAAGTATATCAAATTTAAATCAAATATAAATCTTGCTATAATATTTATAAATAGTATTAAAATTTATATATTGTTTAAATAATTAGTAAAATTAACAACAAATATTTAGCTTTGCCAGTCTTAATTGTTTATATGATTAATATAAAGTAACTTAATGAGTACTGTATAGCCTAAGTCAAATATATATATATATATATTCTAAAAAAGATGAATTTTAGTTTAGACCTAAATTATAGTAAAATTAATGTAAACTTTCCTTATTATATGATCAACAATTAAACCAATCGGCCTTTTTAAATATTTGCGCTTGATAACTTTTAGTTTTTATATATGATTAATGTTTTCTATTTTAACTAAAAGTAAATAATTTTCAACTTGCAAAACTATAAAGAATGATTTAAATATAGATGTTAACTTTAATCAAAAATAAATAAAATAAAATTAACTATGATATTATTGAAAATATATTTAAGTAAATGCCCATTGTTAAAATGAATAAACAAATGACAATTTTTGACATTATGTAGCACATTTGTACGTGTTACATTTTTTAAAATCTACAATTAGTTGAAGATTTTACTAGCATTTCATTTTAAACTTATATTAGACTAAAATATAAACTTTATTCAGTACCAAAAACTAAAGTTATCAGGCGCAAATATTTAAAAAGGCCGATTGGCTTAATTGTTATATATGATTTAATAATGTCTAACTTAATTAGTAGTATTAGATAGGATATTATTAGGTATAAAATTAGTAGTTTATTTAACTATAATAATAAATTAATATTTAAGATAAAACAAGCAAAATATATAATTGAGTTATATAAAATGTTATTAATGTTAGAAAATTATTATTAAAAATATAAAATTATTACAAACATAATTTAGTAAATGAGTATAAGACAAAATGTTAAGAATCTTTTATCTAGAGGTAGGAACGTTAAATATAGCTTATCGATGTTATAGCTATATTTAAACTATTTATAGATAAATATAAGTCAATATAAATCAATATATGTCAATATTTGGGATATTTTTAGTCAATATCTTATTGAATATAAGGCCCATAATAAATCAATATGTTTGTAGTCTTTAGTAATAAGATTTCATACGTAACCAATAGTTTAATCCAAAAATACGTCTTCCAGGGTTAGCCAAAAATCAACATGATTGATTATATGAAGTTCGTATTACGAACATAGAATTGTAAACTAAGTTGTTTATAAAGTAAAAGCATATTATTATTGACTCCATTTTCAGTAATTGACTTTAAGGCAGATTTGTTGCCAATTCATGTGTTTGTATAACTTACTAAATTAATTTAAAGTTTGTTTTCTATACCAAGTATAACAGAATAAAACTAGTATTATGTTGAATGCTTTAAAACTTATTTATAAATAGTATTATTGTACACAGTAATTTATATTTATAATCTACAGTTTTAAAAACTTTTGAAGTTATAATTTTTATATTTAAATAGTAGTGTTTTTAATGCGAATTGTATTCGCGTTTTTCTGACCCTATTATTCGGTCAAATATACAGTGTAAATGAGAAGATAAATTGAGAATTTATTCTAATGTCTGTAATATCGCTAAGAATATAAAGGTATTTTTTTCGCTTAAACTTGAATATTTATACAGTAATAAATTGATTAGGTCTGTATGAAATTGCAATTTTTCAAACTTAAACAGTATATTCATAATATACTACTGCATTCCATACTCTTTAGTGTCTTTCGGCACTATTAATGCATTCATTATTAATTCTCAAAACAAAAAATAAATCAATTTATTGTTGAATTAATAAATTTAATCAGTGTGATTTTATTATATAATGGTGTCATGCCATGTGTAATGCCAAGACAAAAAGAAACCCCGAATTCCGTAAATTATTCCCCATTTTATTATTATTCAATACCGTATTTATACTGTACATCAAAATTTTACACACTATTACTCCTGTATTATACTATAATAGTATAGCTGCGGAAAACTTAATCGAATTGTGTAGTCGAGTGTTAAATTTTGACTTAAAGTCCCAATTTTGTGGAAGAAGCATGATAAAGTTTGTTCTTATTTCGCTCAATTGACTTCTAATTTGTCGATTCGTTTTTGTGAGAACTTAAGCGAAAGAATTGTTTTGATTGATAATCAGAATTGTGTGGAACGGGAGAAGAATATCGTTCTGATTGTCTATAGAAAAGAGTTGCGAAATAATCAAATGATTGATTTTTCAGGTGCTTTGGTTCACATCCAACCGAACGGCCACATCAAGTGCGTCAACGGCGAGAGGAGCCGACGTACGGCTGAGAGTCGGATGCAATCGCAGTCAACGGCGACCACTGGTCACGAGACTGTGCAGCAGAAGCGCAACAATGAGACGACGGCCTCAATGCCGGGTAGAAGTCATACCACACCTGCAGTTGGCGGCCATAGTAACAGTAGAAGTAGTGGCAGTAGTAGTGGCAGTAGTAGTCGTTGCGCTACACCTGTTGCTCAGCACCAGAACAGGAGACCGACAACACCTGCCAGTAGTGGTAGTGAAGCTGCGAATGGTTTGAATGGTTTGCGAACACAGATTGACTCAAATCCGAGTAATCGAACGACTGCTGCCGAACCGAACCAAACGCCGAGTGCCACGAATCCAGTGCCTATGGATCGCAACAAACGTCGCGTCGAATCAGATCTCAGTTCAGAGTTTGCGCCCAAATCCACGTCCAGTCCATTGGCGGCGACGACGAAAACACCGCAAAGAACTGAACCGAAAAGGCCGACCACTTTAACGGGACGACTGACGCCCGTGCGATACGCAACCGAATCGACGGCCAGCGATGTCGACGACAAATCAGAGTTGAATTCCGGAACTCTTCCGCGAAGAGGACGGCTAACGACTGAAGACCTGCTGATTATAATCCATAACTCGAAGAAGAAGCACAACATTAAGACCGAACCGGAGATAATATCGCCGACGAGTCCGCCGTCTTCGCGCTCGCACTCTTCCAACAGTTCGGCGACCAATTCACCGCCAAATTCGGCGCCCGATGGCCAGTCACTGATGCGACAAAGCAGTTGTCGTGCCAACACTCCTAGTCGTACAGCACAGCCGACAAACAGCGGGTGCAGTACTCCCACTAACGCAGCCGACCGGAAGAGCTGGAACGGCTCGGAGACGTCGAGTCCGAATGTGGGCCAAGCGGGCAATCGGCGCAGTCTGGCCGCCGACCGCTTCGGGCCGAACAGACCGACGACAATGAATGACTTCAAGCGCCTCCTATCGCAGACCCGAAGCAATCAATTCAATAGCGACCGACTGTCGGCCGCAGAGATACTTCGCGCCAACACTAAGCGACCGCTCACTCCAGTCATCAAATGCATCACTAGTTTCGTCGGCAGTGGCGGCAAAAGTGCCAATACTTCGCGCGTCAGTCCATCTCCGGCACCGACGCCGACGTTTCAAAAGCAGGCGTCGAGAGCCGCGGCCACACCTTCGCCGTCTCCATCGCTCGGTCCGCCGCCGCAGATCATGAACGGCGCCGTCAATAAGAACACTCCGAATCTGATTAAACCGCGAATAATAAACGGGCGGTCAGTACGACATACGCCGACCTATCGAATCGAAAACGTTTGTCAACCGATTCTTGAGGACAGCGCCGAAGACCTGTCCGACGACCGCAAGAGTGCGAATGCGCTCAACGGTAGACAACAAATGATTAATCGCTTCTACGCCTCAAAAGTGATTAACACTAATCATGTGATTAATAATTACAACAAAATATCGGCTAATCCTCAGAGCACTAGTACTTGGGTGTAAAGCGCGGACATCGCGAACAAAACGACTATTTTCACTCATTTTCATCACAAATACAAACCCTTTTACTTATCATCCGTCGCATCCCTTTCCTCTCATCCGTCGCATCACATATTGTCTTCAATTTGTATTTAAATTCTAATTTCTGTTTGCAATCGGAGTCCGGACTGAGATTATGATGCTTTTGAGTTCATCATTGAATCTATAGTCGATTCGCGACACTTCGCAAACACTAATTAAGCATGCTGTAATCATTACAGTGTAATGCATTCAAATGATTGATTATTTGCTTATTATTGGGTTTGGGTTTAGCGACTGGTTTTGAAGTTTGCTATCAAAACATTAAAAGAGATCTGAAATATGGTTTTGTTTGGAAAATGTGTCTTGCCACTTTTTCGAATAAATCGTATTTAGCGTTGAATATCACGAATATCTCCCCAATTATAACATTTGATATAACATTTGAAATGATTTTCTCCTCATTTCCTACATTTCCTACATTTTTCTTGTTTTTTCGAAACATTTTTCTTTCGCATATTTTATTAGAATTTCGATTTTTTGTGTATTTAGAGGTTTAATAATTTATTTTAGAAATTAACATGATCAATTTGAATATAACCGATTGTCTGATTATTTATAATGTAATTTTATTATAACATTTTTAATGTGAATAAACTATTAATAAAATTGAAGTTTTAATTTCAATTTAAAGTAATAAATATTATTTATTAGGTTTAAAATGTATATATTTTTAATTGAAACTTGATTATTTCATATTGCATTAATATTATTTGTACCGGTAATATTAGAATTTTGCCATGCAACTTTGCTCTATAGCGATTTTGAATATGTGTAGACTTTTTGCGATAGAGTTAATATTTGAAAATGATCAAAAAACAAAATACAAAGTTTACAATGATGAATTGTATGGCAATCCGAAACTAGTTTTGCATGTGTTTGCAGTTGCATAGTTTTAAAGCATTTCTTACATTTATACAATGTAAACTTATACAATCTATCCTCGATTTAAGAGAATCATTGGTGCAGCGAAAATTATTCTCTTATATCGAAATTCCCTTATATCG